>SKCR01040072.1:0-73818 GCA_019454045.1 Zanthoxylum bungeanum
TGATGATTAAGAAGTGAAGCTCAGTTCAGTTCGAGGCTTACTTGAAGGATGGTTGGAGAAGTATTTGGGCAGATAAAGTGTTACATCCTCGGAAAAACGCTAGGAATGCTAAATACATAAAAATTGATGAAGAAGATTTTGATTCTAATGAAGAACTTAAGGATATTGAGTTTGAACCGGATGAAGAAGAATTAGAGGATGATTAGAAAAGATTTAGTAACTTTAATTTTGTTAAAGGATAAGGAACTTTAACTTTAACTCTAATTTTGGAATTAATTAAATGATGTTTGATGGATTGATCAGGGATTTTTATGTTTGATATGGTTGATTGAGTTTGGTTTTTATATTTTATTACATTTTGATTAAATTTATATGATTTGGATTATTTATGATATTAGGCACTAAGCACTTGGGTCGCCACCCGACTAGCACCTAACACGTTTTAGAACACGATAGCGTACATGAACTGAATATAAAAATAAATACATGAACAAATATCACAAGCTCTAAAAACATATAATCAAGACATAATCTGAGAACATGGAATGAATGCATAAAATGATAACGCAACTAAAAATTCCAAATGAAAAGCATAAACTGAGAGTATAAGTCGAATTTTAAATTTAAGGTTCATGTAAATTCGAATTTAAGGGCTAAAAAATTCATGCACGATATCAACAAATTGAAGAGGAGAGAGATAGTAGCTTACTTGCTTTGGTAGTGGCTTGAGAAAAGAACAATTTCCTCTCTTGATAGCCAAAAATCGTGAGTTTAGAGGAGCAAATTTTTTTGGTTGTTTGAGAGAGAGAAATTTCGTTAGTTGGAGAAGAAACATGTACAGCGGCTGCTTTATATAACGGGAGATAGATTTTTAATGATTAAAATATATAAAACATTGTGCACATGCCAAAAATGAGAGAGCCACATCACAGCAGTGTTCACCCAGGAAAACATGTGTTTTTTATTAGGTTCCGATCCGAATTTGAAAAATTGCTCAATATGAAAATGGTAGATCTTAGTACAAGTTTTCCGACCGCTAAAAATTGGTAACAAAAATTAAGACCAAAAAAGACTGTCCATATTGATTTTAGATAGAAAAAATACCGAAGTCGAAAATTTTTGGCAAACCTCCAGGGGATTTCTAGGATATCTAATCTACTAACACGATTATATACATAACAATATATCATACATGAAGTCATGAATAATCGGTGTTACAGTTATCAAATAAAACCAAGTCCAAAAGTTCATATTAAAGAATAGATCAATCCACACTCAAGCAAAATTATTAATTTCTCACTCAACATATTCATCCAACAACAAATCCAACTATCATATAAAATCAATAATAATCCATAATATAAAACTAAATTGTAACACGAATGAAAAATTGAAGAATAAATTAATATATATTGATAAGTAAGATTTTTAACAACATTTCGATTTAAATTTCCAATAACGTATAAAAAGATTTTTCATTGTGCATTCTACTTCAAAAAAAGAATCGTGTGAAATGTTTTAAATAAAATCAAAATTGGAGAAAATTGAAGAGAAATGCAGAAAAAATAAATTAATTAATAAAAGCAAAAACAGGAAATGATGATAGAACCTTCAGAGCTGAGCGCAACATCACAAGGCCAGAGAGGGAGAAATTGAGGGAATTATGAAGAGAGAGAGAGAGAGAAGAAATACGAGCAGCAAAACAAAATTGAATATTCAGATTGAAAACTATATTATTTGATTAAAGGACATCATGATCCCCTCAGGTTTTCGTATCCACATGTAATTCGCCGCTTCCAGTATTCGTTGCCTTCTTTCCACTTTACTCTCTCCATTAAACCCTCGCTCCCCCCTCATACTTCCTGCACTTTGAAACGTGCATCTATATTTATATATAGTAACATACAAATTTATTAGGGTTTTCAATTGCCCCTCCAAGTTTTTAAATATTTCAATTTGAACCCTTACTTTTAAAATTTTAATAAATAAACCATTAGGAAAAGTTATATCACATCACTCTTTGCCATTATTGTTGTATTAGAGATGACCATCAATCGGTCCATATAAGGATTTGTTACTTTCAATCTTGTTTTCAATTATAAATTTGAAATGAAAAATTATTGCGAATCTCGAATTAAATTGGGATGAAAAGCAAAATATAAATAGAATGTATTTTACAATTCTTGAATTTCATCTCACTTTTATTTGCTTTCTTGTTACTTTTATTATTGTTTTAAACATTTTGACTTAAAAAATTATATTTGATTAAAAAAAAATGGTTAATAAATATATGGTTTATTAACCATCCATGTAGATTCAATTTCTTTCTCCACAAATCTATACTTCAATAAATTTGTGCGCTTGCAAGTAAATTTTTAAAATTAAGTTTTTAAACCCCACAGATTAAGAACAAAGTTCAATTAACTATACATAAAATGCATCAGCCTCCACAAACATACTGAAGATGGTATCCTTAATCAGACCATCAATGGGAGCAAAAGAAATTGAATCGAAAAATGAGTGATTCAATGCATCATTGGTGCACAAAGTTGTATTGCTGATTTACACCGCACTTTAACACAAACATGCATCCAAAAATAGCTTCTCTGTTCGAACAACCATGATATTTCACAATATAAACTTCAATTCCAGTTCTAGAAACTCAATTCAATGCCAAACTCTACTAATCAAAGACACTGGAATCAGTATGAAACAACCGACTTAGAATGTGGGGCAGGTTGCAACTGAGAAATAGCTGTATCAGTTTCTTCGCTGTCGTCAATAATCATAGGAGTCTCCTTTATATTCTTCCTGAAAATCAGATAACTAACAATAAGAATCCAAAGATCAAATGTATGGACATAATCAAATTAAATCATGCCCCTTTTTCTTTGAAAATTCAGTTCATTTTGTGAAAATCCCTTTCATTTATACACACTATGATCTACAGTGTAGCTGTACATTACCGAAAATTATATTATGTATCAGGTGTATATGTCATCTCTCTCACATGATATACCACCTCGTACATTACACCTTTGCAATTACAAATGAGATATTCTTTATACATATATAGCTCCACATTCTCTACCATTCAGGACAATGCCACAAACATTCAAACACAATTTTTCCAGCAGCTTATGACATTCTGTAAATAGATACAAATCGTACATACCTCTGAGAGATAAAAACCTCTTCAGACAAGGCCTTTTCTAACCTCTCCTCAAATGGTGTTGCATGCCAACTCACTTTCTGATCCTGCAAAGAAAACCAGCAGCCCTTGCAGCAGCATTCTTGAGAAAAATTAAATGAATTGGAAAGGAAAAAAGAAAAGATATAGACAACATAGGTACCTCCTTGTATTTATTAGTTGAATTTGGAATGCCATTCCCATCCCACCATTTGGGCCCAATCTGAGGAGTTTCATCCTCATTCCAGTGAGCAGCAACCATTCCAATGATAGGCCTATCCCCTGGATTTCTACCAAAATGAGGATTTTTGCTGGAAGAAACCCCTAGATTTTTAATACCATCAAGGGTAGCAGATGCTGCTGGCTTCAACCAAGCAGACAAGCTTGCTTCTACCTTCAATTCTTTGCCAGCTGAATTTTCTTCTATCCCTGTTTCTGATTTGGGAGTTGCATTTTCTAGTGGTTCAATAGATTCTCTGAGCTCACCTGATAATTCATGAGAGTCAAAACCCTCTTCCTCCAAGGCCCTCAATTGTGAAACATTCACAACTGGGTTCCGTACTGAGTACACATACTGAGACCTGATCCGAGTATTCCCATCAGCCAAACTTTTAAGGTTTGTAGGGAAAACAGTTCCAGGTGTTTGCATATCATCATAAAGCTTTAATGGGGTTGGATTAGGTGAACTCTTTGATACACTCAGATTGGCAGGGGATTCATATTTCCCAGAATTTTGAATGATATTACCAGAAGAAGAATCTTTAGAGGAAGATGCATCAGAATCACACTCAAAACGCACAGATTTGTTCCTGGTCCGGGCATTTGTGCTCGAAATCCAAGGTGGAACAGATGCAATACCGTCAGCTTGATTAGCATGAACCTTCACTGCCATATTAGCATTCCTTGCAACACTGCAATCAGTAGAGCTGATAGAGATACTTCCAGTGTTTTGTGCATTGGATATACAGCTGCAAAAATGAAATGACATTAAACATGTGTCAGCCATCTATAGCAAGATATTATCCTCTTTGGAAGCCCATACCTCTCAAAGTTTTGTTCATAGCATGGGTCCAAGCCCACCCAAAACGCGTCTTACATGTTAAGGGAGGTCATGTCCCTTATAAGCCCACTCCTAATATTCTTCCCAAACAATGTCGGATGTCACAAAACTATCCCTTAGGGGCCCAACGTCCTCGTTGGGTGTAAACATCTACACATTGTCGGTTGAGAGTGACTATGATACCATTTGTGAGACCCCACCCCACTAGCAAGATTGTCCTCTTTGACATCCCAGGATGGCCCAATTCCGAAACCCCTAATCCCTCAAATTTTTGTTCTTGGCATGGGCCAAAGCCCACCCAAAACATGTCTTACTAGTTAAGGGATGACATCCTTATAAGCACATCTCGAACATCCTTCCCTAACAATGTGGAATGTCACATAACTTAACAATGAAATACATATCAAAGGCATTTGCACTTCTAAGGTATTCGTACGTCAAAAAACATGGGATTAAAAAGTTACACATGGCAACCAGTTTTGATAACTAAAAGCATCAGAAGACATAAGGAAAAAAACAAGAATGCAATGGCCATGTTCAGCTCCTAAGCTAATAACTGAGAAACCCTTGTGGTCAAGACTCAAGACTGGAGAATGATGAGCAGTGAACTCCATTACAGCTGAATTTTAAAGGAAATTATTAAGCATCAATTCATTGTGACAATTTGTTAAGTTATAACTCCAACCTGCTAGGTGTGCGGTCCAAAGAAGATGATTCCTTTTCCCATTCTTGGGCAAGTTTGATGGGAGAAGGGGACTGGTCATATTCCTTTTCCAGCTGAAGTTTTGTGCTTGATGTATTAGGAAGCCATGAATGTAACTTTGAAGATTCATTATCTTTTTCATCAGCAGGTGGTGAACCTTTTAATTTTTGAGATGCTTTCCGAATTTCAGCAGGAGTCTCCACTAGAGTGCCACAAGCTTTAAGAAACTTGGCCTGCAAATGAATTATATACAATTAATAAAAAATAAAAACTATATCAAAGATTGATAGAGAAGTACTGATATGTAGAAAAATTACTACAAATAGTAATTTACTTGAGCACCTTTTTAAAATGTATGTGAGTTATTATATGTCATTTGTGCACTGTAACACATGTAGGCACATTCTAAGGTCTTCCATACTAAGGATTAAAAATTATTTACCACATTAATATCAAAAAAACTGTGACCAATTTTAAATGAAACTGAACTATGAACAGCTGGTTGCTTTCCCTTTCAATAATTCAACCTTCGTCTACCCAATCTGAACCCTTGTTAAAAGAAAGGAGTTAATGTAGTGTTTGGCTAGAAAGTAGAAACTAGAAAGTAAACAATGGAAAACTGAGAGAACAGAGAAACTTTTATTATCTCAACAAATTCAACATATCTAATATTTTTAGTAGTAGCTATTAATAATAGTACATTATGAATTCTAACTAACATCAGTCATTTGCTAACTAAATTTAGGCTAATTCTGTGAAGTCAGTTTGTTAGACCTCTGCCGACATGTCACTTCCGCCACCTCAGCCTCACACCAGCTCAGCACATCTGCTTGAGTCAACTGAATTCTTCATCATCTTTAGATCCTCTAACACTAATTACATAATCCCCCCTATATCTATTATACATCTCAGTGCTCTTTTCAACTAAATACAAATTATAGTCAATTCAAGTAACACGTCATAATCAATAACAAAATAAAAAATTAATTGTACCTCGTCCTTGAGTCTCTTGTCGAATTGTGGAGTTACCAAATGCTGATTTTCAATATCATTGATCCAATACTCTTCTTTCTCTATCAAGAAAAACACAAGTGAACTTCAATTGACAAACAAACAAACAAACAAACAAGCTTCAAATAAATAAAAAAATAAAAACAAAATTCACCTTCAGCGGAAAACAGAGAGGATAAACGATTTTTCGATATCACAGGTTCCTGATCAAAACAATCAACAATAAATGTCACTCAATTTTATGCATAAACCATAAAAATCGAAATAAAGTGAAGCTTACGGTTTGTTTAGGGCGAGTAGTATGAGTAATACGAGCGCGATTGTCTCTGATACGAAAGCAATCGAAGAAACAGCCCATGCCTCTCGAAACGGTGACGTCGAGAAATCGGACCACCGATCTGCAAATACTATCATTTCTCGATTAAGCAATGAGCTAATCATAATATCATATCGTCTCTCGATTTTTCGCTTGTCAGTGTCAATAATGAAACCCTATCTTTCTTTTTTATTTTTCCTTAACTTGGGGATTTAATTTGTAATCGGCCAACTAAAGAGAGAGTTGTTGCGTCGTTTTTGAAATTTGAACTAATCCAACGAGGGAAACAAATGCCCTCCAAATGAAATTAATTTTGAGTGTTGAGGCGCGTATGGTAGTACAATCACTCGCCATATTTTTATGACACGTGGAATTGAGGGATAGAGTGATACGTACGTTTGGAGTCTCGAGAGGGAATGGATGTACAACTTAAATTGCGGTAGTCTCGACAGTATCAGATATCCGATCAAAGTATCAAACCTAATGTAATAAATAATTTAAATTCTTTTATTTTTCCGAAGAAGAAGTTTCATTACATCTTCTGCAATGTTTCAATGGTTTGTTTACTTGAAAATAATAAGAATTAGAAATTAAAATCATTTTTATTAAAATGGGAATGATAATTGGATTGAGACTTATATATTTGAGAATGATGAATGAGAGTCTTATTCACATCATATCATAGGAATGAGATTCTCATTCTTATTATTAATGTAAAATTATAATATTATCCCTAAGGTAATAATTAATTTTAAAATTTTAATATTTAAAATTTAAAGAAATAATAATTAATAAAATAATAATTTAATATTTAGTAATTTAATATATTAATAATTAATTAATAAAGTAATACTTAATTTATAAATAAATAATAATTAATCAATAATTAATAATAAAATAAGAATTTAATATTTAATAATTAATACATTAAAAATTAATAATAATTAATAAGTAATAAGTAATAAATTAATATATAAATATAACTAAATGTATTTTTGTAACTTGTTAATAATTCATTCCGATTATTAGACAATATAAACCCATCAATAGTAATACTAATTCATTCTGATTCCTACAGCAAACAACTTATTATGATTTTGATTTACCATTCTCATTTCAACTTATTCTAATTTCATCTCATTCCGATTACAAATACGTAAACGCATCATCAATTCAATCACTTAAAAGTTCTTATGTCTAGATAATTCATGAACTTCCATATTATAGTTTTTTTTTTTTTTTTTGGAACAAAAGCAAATTTAAAAGAGCCTAAATCTTTTGCTATCAAATGGATTTCCACATTCAATAGCATCTTTTTTTTTTTTTGCTAAAAGATTCGCAATATTCTTAACATCGGACTCTATAATTAGAGAGTATAAGCCTATGTCTTTAGCAGTTTGAATCCCAAACTTTATCGTTTTTACACCATGATGTCAGCCAATATCACAAGGTCATCATTATAGTTGCTGCCACTCCCAACTGCCATAATCCATCAATCAAATTAGCTCATTCTTTTGCTACTGCATCGGCCTATGGCGACTCTACTCTGCCACTATTCTGCCATTGTATCGGCTTATAGCGGCTGACAGGGCCTACGACCACTGTGGTGTTGGGGCGGTGTGGGACAGCGCAGCGGAAGTGGGTCTAACTCATAGATATCAAGCATAGGTGTAATTTTAAATAATTTAATGGAATATTATATTCTATTACGAGTGTATAGGAAAAACTCGGGGCCGAATCGGAGTCCGAAAACTCAAAAATAGGAGAAAATAAATTTTATAGTGCTCGACACGTTCAATACAATGCTTGCGCGCGCACTGTAGCATTGTATGCGTTTAGCGCAGAGTTTTTCTTTTCAAACTGTCTCTCATTCATCTGCTCTCTGGAAACAGAGAGCTGATGGAATTAGGGTTTTTACCCTAATTCATTCAAACCTTCCCTTAATACTTTCAAATACCCAAAATTAATTTTTAATATCTAAATCAACATCAACTCATGTCATAGAACAAAAATTATATTTTTCAAAATATCAAATATTTTTACAAAAATATAAATTTATTCTAAACATACACATGCGTAAATTTTGAATCCAAAATACAAATTAAATTAGAATCCACAATAAAGTGACTCATGAATAATTTTAGGTCACTCAAAGATGGTCAAGTGATTCTAGAATGGTAGTCATAACTCCAAGCTTTTATATAGAGTTCCAAACTCTAATTTTAAATTTATATCCAACATAAATGTTTTGTTTATTTATTTCTTTAGTAATCCTAGGTATGTATTGTAACTAAATAAAGTATCTATGGTTGTGATGAATTCCAATATCATTGGTTTTATAAGTTGGTTATTTTGTGTCTTGCGTGATGTATTGGTTTATTTATTGAGTCTTAATATTAATGCTTCTTGTTGATTGGCCTCCAATAAGATTGATGTGATAAACTTAAAATGAACTTGGAAAATGTATTTTATGAAGTTTACAGAGAAATCCTAGAAGAAAGCATGAGTTTTACATCAAATTTGGCATGCTATTTATAGGCAAATATAAAGGCTTCCACCAATTTCTCCACCAATTTCTCTACCAATCATGCCACCAAACATGCCATAAAAAAGGCACCAAACATGGCACCAAATATGCAAGCATATTTGGTGGAAGTTTGACAATTGTAAATTGTCATTTTTATATATTTTTTATTTTTGATAATGACTTTAATAATTACACATAATACACTTTGGATTTTTCATCAATTTCGATCTTGAAAACTTCAGAATTCAAAATTCTTATGAACATCAAAGTTGTAGATCTTTGAGTCTTCTTTCATCTGAAATATGAATCACCTCAATCTGATATCGAAGTAAAAAGTTATGGTCAACTACCAAAATTACGTAAAGTTGAAATTTCCGAAATTGTAGTTCATTAGAACGCCATTTCAAGTTTCCAACCTCTAAAATCCAAATGTCAAGTCCAATTTTTGCCATTCTTTGTTCCACATTTCGTCCTGATTAATTTCATTGAGTTTCGATTTTATTTTATCTATAAAATGAACAAAAATACATCAAAACATTAATAAGACTCGAGAAACTATACAAAATATTAAGTAAAATTTGTGATAAATATTGATATATTTTCCGCTCATCACACTCTCAAACCTAATATTTTGCTAGTCCTCGAGCAAAACAGCAAAACAAAATGAAATAAACAACTTTAAAATAAATTACCTAAGCCACTTTCGTAGGGATCACAGTTGCATTTAGCGTATGCAACAAGCCTTTAAACTCTTAGGTGTCCATAGTGGACGAGTTATAGTCTCGTGAGGGCTTACTATGACGATACCCACAACGTTAATCAAATGTATAATAAATTACACAAACAAAATAAAAAGACAAACAAAATAAACAAGTTAAAAAGTGAAATTATTATCCAAGTTAATAGTTGTTTTCTTTCTTTCTAAATTACTAAATAAGTAAATTCTCCTATACTTTTTACCATTCTCCATAGACACAACCAACAAGGTATTAATCAACTCATTGTGCCCACAATATTCATAAGTGTAATTGAAAAATAGAGTAATATTTTGTCCTAAAGTTATATTAGAATTCACACATTTTTGGCAATGAAACTTTTTTCTCTTTTTTCTCCTTTTTTTACAGCATCTTCAATCTTTGTAACGAGCTTTAGGCCAGTGACTCCCAAACCAGTTGGCTTTAGGTACTAGGTGTTAAGACACCCCTACAGACTTAATTTCCTGGATCTCAGATGTTAAAAGTTCTACCGTTTGACGCGAACAATCACTGCTTACTGAGGCAAGACGTCCGGTTACTAAGTAGAAACCTAATTATTAACTCAGGCTCTACCGTTTGACGCAAACAATCATTACTTACTGATGCAAGATGTCTGGTTACTAAGTAAGAGCAAGGTTAATTATTTATATACAATATTTTTTTTATTTTTTTTTCCATCGCTTTTAGGTGCTATTTCCAATAAACCAGAGCACTGAATATTACAAAATTTTCACTTATGACCCATGTCCGTATGTTACCATGTATGTTGATAATACTTGTCAAATGAGCATATGAAGATCAAATTTAATCAATATTATGGAGAATTCACGAATTTAAATAATTCAAAAGGAAATAAACAAAAATTAACTTATTACGAATCAAACTTAGATACGTCTCATGAGTGGAAACTCCATACTGAGCTATCTCAAAACAGAATTCCACTTAGTTAGTAAAGTTAAAAACATAAAAATCAAAACAATTTTTTTTTGTTTTTTTATATATCATTTTTTATATATAACAAAGCAAAAACAACACATATAAAACAAATAAGATACTAGTCAATTATCCCCTCCCACAAACCTAATTGAGACATTATCCCCAATGTCTTAAAAAGAAGAAGAAAAGTTTGGAAGATATTACCTGGTTAGCATAAAATTGTCAATTGTATCTACATTTAAAAAAAAAACTAAAGGTTAAGTTCCAGATTTATCCGACGCTTCTTACCACGATCATCAGACCAGTTCAACTTGGAAAGGATAGGGTCAATATTTGGTTCAAACGTCAAGAGTTGTTCAATTAAATTATTGGTTGTTCTGTCAGTGAAGAGGATATCTTTTACGGATTTTGAAAGGAACCCATTTCTCCTGGCATCTTCAAGAAACACAAAAAGAAAGTAAAAAAATCCATCAACATTAAACAGTCCAATTGGTTTCTGGTGTATGTTCAAGTTCGCCCAAGATATTACTATAAAAATTTCCTCCATCGTGCCCAAGCCACATGGCAAAGAAATAAAAATATCAGCACGATTAATCATTTCAACAAGTCGTTCGGACATACCTGACACAATGCATTTTTCTCCGTTTGATTGTCCGATGAGATTTATGTCCGCCAAAGGTTTTGGAATGATTCTCAAAACTTGACTACCTCCTTCCTGTACGGCCTTTGAAACGTAACCCATTAGTCCAAGATTGCCACCGCCATATACTAAGTACATATTCCTCTCAGCCATGACTCTACTTAATTCTTTTGCTGCCTTAACAAATTCTGGTTTAGATCCAGAACTAATCGCACAAAACACACAAATGTTAATGATTCATCTTCTTGAAGTTTCTTCCATTTTTTTACTCTCTCTAATATGGATGTGTTGAATAGAGCAATAACAAGCTGAATTTATAGATCCTGAAAAAGGGTGAGTAATAATTGCACCAGTACCTGCCAATGATAATTATTAGAGGAACAATAAAATATATCGTGAAAGTCAAAAAGTCTGGATCTTGTCGACGAAAATAAAAAGAATCAAAATAAAGCAAATCACAATTATTAGTTAAAGACAAAGAAATTAAAACAAAAATATTTACGGGAGTTGTGATTGTTAGGGATATGCCCTATACCCAACTTGTGGATGGGCTATATGTACATGTATTTGTAATATTTTCATTAATTAATAAAATGGTAATCTTTATTATACGTGTCTTACATAACTTATATGAATCATCAAACACTGTAATAAAGCCCTTGGAGTAATAAGATGATGGCTTCCACGCTTTATGAGAATCATTACTCTTAAACGTTCATAGTCATAGTTTTTTTGAATAATCTGGGTGTTCACAAAGCGGAGAGACTAGCATGATGATATGATCTGCCCTTAAGTGGGGTAGCCGATCTCATAGGCTACTAGCGGAGATCCGTCCGCTTGGTGTATCACATGGATGCATGAGTTGCTCGCGTCCATCGAACTGACCGCCGAAAGTTTTCACATTGAGTGTTTATCCCATGTGTCTGTGAGAACTTTCATGTATCGATTGTATGACTAGTCCTTAGACTTGAGGTCTTTACAATCTTATGTGTGGATCAAATAACTTTGACATTCTCCTTCCCCAGTTCAAAAGATCCGGTCATAAGGGTATGATTGGGTCATTTGTTGAAACACATGAAGTTTGTAAAGATACAACAGAGAATCGCCACTCTCTCGGATAATATTTTCTTATAAGAGTAGTATTCCAGTTCGCGGGTTGATATGTGTGATCGGTGCTTGAGACTGTGGCCGCAGCGGAAGAATCATGTGAGATTCTTGGGTTAACACGATTCATGACACTATAAACATCATACCTTTGACTATATGGGTAGACATTTTCCATACCCTAGGTCAAACGGTGGGGATACAGTGAGGCGATGAACCGTATCAAATGTAAATCGCATACAAAATGGGTATATATCTTTCCTTCTCATTTGGGGGCCTTGGCATGTTGCTAGATCTCAACCTTGGACATTGAAATCGAACGACCATCTGATCGGATGATAATTTATTAAATTATCACGATTCATTTCATGTCCAACTTGAGGGGAACCCAAAAGGTCACACACAACAAAGTCAAAATCAATGGTTAACAGTGCACAATACAAATTTAACAGCATATATGATTGCTGTAGGAATTGTTCATAAATGGTTCAATGTGTTTAATTATTGAACAGATCATTTATGAGGTTTCATAGTGGCTTAGGGATTGGTGAATGACGATAGGGGCACTTTGAGAATTGGAAAAAAAATGTGAATAGTAACATGAATAGTAACGTGAATAGTAATATGAATAGTAAATATTTTTTTTTGTTATTTGTTTTGAATTCCAATTCGGCCCAAACTTTTATTAGGGTTTTATAATCTCATTAAACCACTAAATTAAGATCCAATGGCTCAGATTAAATTAGCTTTTATCCCACATCAGATTCTTAATTAATTTTGTTGTCTTTGGAGCACCTATATAAACCCAAAGAATTCTTTACAAATTTTTGCACCAAACCTTTCATATCTTGGGTTTATATAAGTGAGCAACTCTAAAGTTTAAGAGTAAGCCACTGATTTTTGAGGATCCTTAAGTCTAATTGACTAGAGGAACCTCGAGTTAAAAGTTTTGAGGTATTTGCCTAGGCTAGCACCAAGGGCAAAATACCTGTGCACTCAAGGCGTAGTCTTGCCATTGAGTTTTGGTTTTGGAGTGTGCACCTTTGGAGGCCACACACTTGGGTGGCTCTTTGGAACGTGGAAGAGCTTGATGAGTTCGAGAAAAACTTGTAGATTGGAGGGAGGACTGGAGGAGTCTTCGGTTCAAGTAAGTATTTTTCTTTCCTTATTTTAATTAGAATTCTTATGATAGTTAGCATGTTTAGGTTTATGTTCTTTGCATGTTTTATGAGTTTTTATGCTTAGAATATATAGTAACATGCCTAGGCTTGTAGAATAATAAAAATAAATAGGTCTTGGGCAAAGGGATAGCAGCATCATAATTTCTTCTTGATTTTCCGCTGCGCACTCACGGCCGCTTCCCAACAGTGGTATCAGAGCGCCGTTTTGTTTTGATTAGTTCTATTTCATTTGAACTCGAAATTGGGTGTGTAAAAGCTCGTTGGAAAGCTAACACCCTAAACTTAATTTTAGGCACAAGTTTTGCATGATTTGGTTAAGATTTGAATTGTGAAATTGCATTTAAAGTTCACGCATCTGTAAAAAAATGTGAATAGTAAATTTATTTGATTAAAATAAAATACAATATCATAATTAAATATTAATCAAAGTTATTTAATGCCTAAAATAATTCCAACATATTAAAACTCATATGCTTGATGATTCTATGTATGATCAGAATTGGCATGATTATTTTAGGGTGCAAATATCTAGAGACTTTCTAAGGAAATAGAGAGTGTATTGCTTATCCCTTAGCTAAGTAATTATTCCATGATGAACTTAGAGATTTATTACCTTTAAGTGCCAGATCACCCTTTCTGATTTTGGTAGGACGCACCTTCTTGTTGAATGCTCGCGCCAACCTCTTCTGGTATAACTGCATATGATGTAAGGACTTCATTCTCTTCTTATCGAGCAATACCAACTGTTCAAATCTTTGCGAGGCCCGTTCTTGTTCAGGTAACTCTGCTTCTGTTAATACCCGCATGGACTGTATCTCAACTTCCACCGGCAGTTTGTTTCAATTGCCTTTCGAGCTTCTTCTTTTCTTAAACACTTCATCTGAATGCCATTCACTTGTCTCTCTATCCTTGCCGTAAGGTTTTCTGTTTCTCAGTTTCATTTTCCGATATCTATGTTTGTTACACCTTTTGACAAGTCTTTCTTTCCTAACCCAACGGATATCTATGATGGCTTTTAAGATACATTGGTTAACATGATGCATGTATGCATGAGATGCATGAAATGCGTGCGATGCATGGAATATATAAGTCGGCCTTTTGTCATTTTAAAGCATTCAATCACATTATCGCGATGTGCAAACTTGTCCCAGTTGAAAAGGCCCAACATGTTTACACTTTTGCGATAACATGGCTTAATAACTTCAAATGATAAGGGGCCCAATCATAGGATGGCCCATCGAAATTTTAGAAACTTTTAGCCCAATTGTCATAAAATCCGAACTCATCCCAGTTTAAATGGCCCAACAAGTTCGCATTTCTGACAAGAAGTCTAACTGAGTCCAAATGATGATGGTCCTAAACACAAGCACAAAGAGATAGTTTCTATTGGTCACACAACTATGGTCTACGTGTGGGTTTGCGGAAGTGTAGATAAAGGCTCTCGTTGACGAAGGATTGCCCACAACTAGGTCTCCCCACTCAAGGGTTCGAGCAACCAAGTGAGCGCACCTTTTTTTATACCTTACGGTATGTGCCAACGAGTTATGGTACGTGATTGACTGTCAAATGGATTTCCCGTTGTAGATTCCCCAGAGGGAGGGCGGAGCGAACTTTCTTAAAAACCCAAGCCTCTTAGGCTCTTATCGCTTGGTGACAGGAATAAACAACGAGTCCTCCAAATTAGTCCATCACGGTAGGCTACAAGTACATGATTATCTAGGTGCCTTCACAGCTTTTCCTTATAGAAAGGTAGTGAATGAGGGAAGACACCAAACCATTACCTAGCCTTAAAAGTGCCTTTGATTAAACCTCTTTCAACCCACTATAGACGCGGTTAACTAAAGCACAAATCACAATCATTACAATACATTATTTCGGGGCCAATTCTCTATCCCCAGTGGAGTCGCCAGACTGTAGGACACAGAAATCGGCGACGCTGTCCTGGGCTCGCAGCCCGGTTGGGAGTACGAAATAGCCCGTGGGGGAACTAAACCGGAGAAATAACATGGAGTCGCCACCGGTGTGAACCGGGAAAATGATTTAAGGCCGCACTCACCCTTCGTAAGGGAAGACCTCAAACCGTTGGGTTCAGAATGGTCCCTTACTTATGCCACTTGTAATGATATGATTTGTGCAATAATCTAACCAAGCCTAAGCAACATATATTTCCAAGGATAATATATTCCTAAGTTCGCATGTATAAGATAAATCATCATAACTGCAAACATACGATATCACACAATAATCTCATGAACATGTTGAATCATCAAACACGAAAAAATAAATAACAACCTAAATATAAACGTAAATTGAACGCCTATTGCGAAAGAAGATAACCAAATCATGCATAGAGGAATAACATACTAATGGCTAAATCATGCTTAAGAAACAAGTAACATCCTAACGACCTAATCATGCTTTAAGAAACAAGTAACATACTAACGACCTAATCATGCTTGAACAGAATCTCACGAACAGATCAAATAGATAAATGCGGGAATACAAATAGATGACAACAGTAAAAGTGTCAATAATGGAATGATATGATTAATTACATAATGCAAGAGAAATCACTCAAGAAGCAATCATGCATGAAATGTGATGAAAAGGACTCGGTTCACTGTATATGCGTTCGTGTAGCGTTTGAAAACGCGTTCGAACGGTAAACAGAAGGTTCGCGTTCGTATAGCGTTCGAGAACGCGTTCGAACGGGATAAGACCTGATGCATGATAAAACAAAACGCATGCGCGTTCGAGTAGCGTTCGTAAATGCGTTCGAACGGTAAATAGAAGGTTCACGTTCGTATAGCGTTCGAGAATGCGTTCGAACGGGACAGGACCTGATGCATGATAAAATAAAGAAAACACATGTGCGTTCGAGTAGCGTTCGTAAACGTGTTCGAACGGTAAATAGAAGGTTCGCGTTCGTATAGCGTTCGAGAACACGTTCGAACGGGATAAGACCTGATGCATGATAGACGACGTAACACATACATAGATAAGCAAATGCACAATGTAGGACCCCGTGTTCCCGATTGAACTCATTCCGATTCAATCGGGTGTACCTCGTCCGGCGCGGTAAAACATCGTGGTAAGGTAGCCTTTAGGCATTTTCCCTCCAATAGAGGACCTTTAATCCACCCTAGTTAACACATGCGCACTAGAATGCAATACATGCGTAAATAGAGCAATGATATACAAAAGGTCAATGACATAACAAAAGACGCGACCAAACATCATGGTAAAGGTAGCCTTTAGGCGTTTTCCCTCGAATAGAGGACCTTTAATCCACCCTAGTTAGCCCATGCGCATTATATTACTATACATACAAATGAATAAAACAATGATGTGGAACTCCGTATGTCCGATTAAACATATCTCACATTCAATCAAACATACTTCGTCCGGCGCGACAAAACATCGTGGTAAGGTAGCCTTTAGGCATTTTCCCTCGAATAGAGGACCTTTAATCCACCCTAGTTAGCCCATGCGCATTGCATCATCAACACATAAACATACAACGTACGTAAAGTATATGGCGGAATAATAAAAATGCGAGTAATAAACGAACAAGATACAAAAGCAAAGTGCAACATGTGAAGTTTTCTCAAGTGGTACGTGGAGTTGTTTCCCAAGTACAGACCGCACTACCGTCCATTCGGATTCGACTACAGAATTTACGTCTGGGTTTCCATCCTATATACCACAATTGACGACATATTTTCCCATCCATTCAAAGGCCACAACATGCATTCACAAGCGACTCTCATGCGAAAAAAAATAAATAAAACAATTAAAAGATTAATGAAAATAAATAAGAAAAGTGCCATTGGGTCTAACCTCTTAGGTTGTCTCTCGAAAGTGCGTTACTCGGCCGTCGGAAGGGTTGATGCTCCGCAACTCCTCCGGTTCACTGGTCCACTGCTCACGTTCGCTGCTTCGCTGTTTTGAGCTGTCGTTTCCTCTGTTTTACTGCTGTTTCCGCTGTATTCTGGTCACAGTATTGGCATACTGGTTTTCGGTAAAAAAGGGACTGTTTTGGGTGTTTGGGCTGCTGTTTGGGGGTGTATTTTCGGTGGTTGTAAGGACTGTTTTGGTGATGACGTTTGCTATTAGGAGGAGTTTTGGTGATGATGTTTGCTTCTTTATGATTTTCGGTGGTGAGGGTGTTTAGGGGGCTATGGTTTCGGTTGCTAAAGAGGAGGTGAAGGGAGAATTATTTGCTTCTTCCTTTTTTTGCCTTGGGTGTGAATGCTAAGTTTATTTCTTTTGTGTCTTGTGAGAATGAGCTAGGGGTTCTAAGGTTGGATTTGTGTTTCTTTTATAGGCAAAGGCTAGGGTTTCTCTTGTTTGAATAGGAATGGGATTTGTGTAATTATAGGGGGAATATTTTGTTTAGTATTTCACAAGGAAAAATCTTCTTAAGTTAGGGAGGAGATTTGGTTTGATTGGGAAGGTGATATATTTGATTGTTTCATTTAGGTATGTGAATTATTTAATTTAGGGAGGATGTTATTTTAATTTGTGACATGTGTTTTAAATATTTTAATTATTTTTCGGTGGGTTTTGGTGGGCTAAATGGGCTTGGGCGTGAGGCTAGCAACAAAACCAGAAGTACCGACACCGTTCGAATGCCGATTCGAACGCTACATGAATTCTAGTAATCTGTTTGAAGTTCGAACGTGTTCACGAACACATCACGAACGAAAGCAGTGAACATGTGAATTGAATCCGATGACATACTTATTCTGAATTTCCTCTTTCGACATTCGTTTCCCGCGACTTCCGTGACTTAAAAGGTAGTGTCTCCAAATGAGACTCATCATAGGGACTTATATGCAAAAAATGCAGTGCCTACAATGATTCCAATGGTTTCTCAATGAACCATGAGTCTTGGGGACTCGTATAGACGTGTAGGTGTTTATAGCAGATAGACACTGAACGACTCACCGAAGATTCTTAATGGATGGTACACCAACGTCAATAAAAATCTTCTAGGGTTGAGTAGCATTTGTGATTCTTTGACTTGAGATACCACTGTGGGCACATGAGACATCTTCCACACTTAGATGGCAGTCACGTCACCGATCTATTTAGATCAGACCTTCGTCTGTTCGTTGGGTGTGGATAGATCCTCAGGGTGTTCTGTGTGTGTCGAGATAAGATCCGTCAGTTTTGTGACAGAGGAATTAAACATATGCCATGACCTCGACCTGTATGATTCAACGAGTTTATCTGTGGTTGTCATAATTTATGGGTGGGTAAATTATGAACACGGAATTGGATTTCATGACAGATATGTCTGAATCTAGAGAGTGTCACTAATGAAATATACTCGTAGAGCACTAGGGCAACTATTATAAATAATACTGATTATTTATAAGTCGTTTAAAGGTTAAACGAAAAATACATGCGAAGGGACCTAATAGTCATTTCTTAATTTTTGTGTATTTGTATTTAATGATATATTTTATCAAATACACATTAATTAATTGTCAAATTTAGATATTTGACTAATATCATAAATATATATGTATTTGATATTTAATGTAAATATAATACATATATTTAATATATTTCTATTTAAATAATTATTTAATTGTTAAATAATTAAATTAATTAAAAATATAAATATCCTAAGTTATGATATTTATGGAAATGCTTTTAGTTGCTATTGTTGACTTGTTGAATATTCATTAAAGTTGTAATGATAAAGCTTGCAAGCTGATAAGGCAATTAAATGAAACAAAAATTAATATCAAGATAGTTTTCCTACTACCAAATTCGGCCAAGGCAAAATTGGAGGAGGTATATATTATTTTGTTTCATTTCATTAGGTTAAGAAGTTCATAAGTCTAAAAACAAACACAAAAGTAGTTGAGAGAAAAGTTTGGAGAAAAGAAGAAAAGCTTTGAAATCTTTAGCATTTGTAAGTTTTCTTTCAAATCTTCCAACATGAAAAATGTTTCTAACATGCTTAGCTTCATCTTTTGTTTCTTTGATGTTGTCTCTTTACTTATAGTTTGTGTTTTAGTTGATTATGAACTCAAATGAAAGATGAATGCATGTATGATTACAAGTGAGCTTGAAATGGTTTCAATGGCTCTCTTTTGATTATTTGATAATCAAGTTGCCATTATAGAGTTGTTGAGCCACTGCTTGGTGACCTAGAATTTTTCTAGAGTTATTTCAAAGTGGCGATACTTGTTTGGTGTTGTAAAGAATGAATTAAAGTGTTGGATTTTAAAGATTTGGTAATATTGGTCAATTTGGTGAAATTGTAAAATTAGGATTCTTAACCCTTTCCAAATTTTAGGATTTTCATATATGTGATCTATTATGGTATGTATATGATGCATGCAAATTTTTGGGTTGATTGGATTTGATCTTGACATGTTTTGAAAATAAAAGGAATAAATTGCAAAATCTGAAATTCTGAGTGCTCACGGCAATTAGATAAAAATTGGGGATTTTGTTGCAAACTGATTTTGATGTATTGGATATGTTGGAAATCATTTTAGAAATGATTTAGAATCATTCAATATTGTATTTGACAATTTTAGGACTAAAATGATCAATTTGTAAAGTATTGGGGCAATTCGGTAATTACCAAGAAATTTGATTTCTTGTGTAATTTTTCAGAATTTGACAATTGGGTAATTAAATAAATAAGTTTATTTAATTGATCCAAGAAAAATTTTGAAATCGCAAAATTTTGATTTTCCGCGATTCCGCTGCGTTACCGGATTTTCGTCATAAAACCCCTACAAAATGGTATCAGAGCGAGTCTGATTCTGGCTACCCTACTATGATTATGCCTTTTAAATTCAATTTTTAATTTAATCTTTACTTGATACATGCATGTGTTTACTTGATTTGATTAAATAATTATAAAGCATCTTTTTGCGGAAAATCCCTAATTAATAAGGTTTATGTTAATTATGTATTTGATGCATATTACATGGTCCGTCTTGTCTATACGGTTTATGAATATTTTTCCATGACTACATCTGAGATCGAGCCACTGCTCTGAGGGTGTAGCCGATAGAAATTTATTTATGCCGGATGTATATTAGATACTATATAAATTCAAGCGAAAGCGCAATCCTGAACGTGCCCAAGTTGTCAGGGTTACGCAAGTAGCTTGAGTTTATCATTGACGAGTTTAACCTTGGTACGTCTCCTTGTGAACATGCCAAAGCTGTCACAACGAGAAACGACAAGGACCGGAAACCTAAGAGTCATTATTGAGTGATTGACAATGAGTTGTCTACCTGATGAATATACGTAGGCGAGACCGTGCCACTGCTATGAGCTGAAATATATTTGTGGGATCCACCTTTCACTATTTTTATTTAATTTAATTATTAAATCTTTGTATTATGTTTGGGGATTACAGTTTTGCATGATTTAGTGGGATGGACATTTTTAGATTAAAAATCCATGATCTAGTTAATGATTTTGATATTATATGAAACTGCTTTTTATCTGCTAACCGTTTTTCGTGATCTATGTGATAGATTTGCGATGGCGACACCATCTTCTAATCAGTTTGCGTGTATGTTGGATACGAACAAACTCAAAACCGTTGAGAACTTCGCCAATTGGGACTTGGATTTAAGGATTGTCCTTGATTTCGAGAAGTTGGAATATGTTCTTGAAGGTCCGCTGCCCCTTGTTGTGTCTGAGGACGCAACACCGGAGGAACACCAAGTTTTCCAAGCTTGGAAAGTTGATGATTTAAAAGTTAAATCATACATCTTAATTTCGTTGACACCGGGACTCAAGAAACAATACTATGACATGTCAGATGCGTATAGTATGATGATGCGATTAAGAGAATCATTTTTGAACAAAGAACAAATCGTTGTTCAAAAAGTTGCGATGGAACTGTTCCGTGCGCGACTGGACGAGGGGCAAGCTGTGAGCTCGTATGTTCTTCACATGATCGATTTGATCGATCAACTGAGGTAATATAATCTCCCTTTGAATGACATTCTCGGTAGGAGTGTCATTCTTGGTTCGCAACCAGCTTCATATCGCCAATTCGTGATGCACTTCAACATGAATGGGATTATATGCACCTACCATGAGCTGCATATGATGCTGATCACGGCGGAAGAGGACCTAAGGAATGGAGTACCGACTCGCCCTCCGAAACCTACTTCACTTTCTTCTTCTTCCCAGACTTGGTCAAAGGGAAAGAAGAAGAAAACGAAGAAGAAGAAGGGTTTCAGTTCTCAATCGAAGGGAAAGATAGCAAAGCCCAATAGGGCTTCCAAAGACAAATGCCATCATTGCAGCAAAGTCGGGCACTGGAAAAAGAACTGTCCTGACTACATCGCCCAAATAAGGAGAGATAGCATCTACATCAGGTACGTTTATTTTTCCAGTTATTGATATCTCACTAGCTTGTGAAGCTGTAACATCCAGCTGGATTTTGGATTCTGCTTGCCCTGTTCACATTTACAATTCGTTGCATGTGCTGAAGGAAAGTAAGAAACTGAAGCCTGGAGAGATGCAGTTACGCTTTGGGAGTGGAGACTCTCTGGATGTAGTTGCAATGGGAGTATGTGAGATCCATTTGCCGAATGGGAAACTTTTGTTGTATGATTGCTACCTTGTACCAGGATGTGTAGCTAATATTATATCTATTTTTGTATTAGATACAGAAGGTTTTCGTATTAATATTAAGAACTGTTCCTGTGTGTATCAAAAGGCCAGTGGGAGCATGGTAGTATTTTTAGTCCTCTATGTTGACGAAATCCTAATCATTGGGAATGATATAGGGATGTTACAAGGCGTCAAAGCATATCTCTGTAAGAATTTCTCCATGAAGCACCTGGGAGAAACTTCCTATGTTTTAGAGATAAAACTCTATAGAGATAGACAAAGGAAGCTGATTGGGTTATCCCAATCAACGTACATAGATAAGATCTTGGAACGGTATAATTTTGGTAACTGTAAGACAATAAATATACCATTTAGACATGGGATTCATCTTTCGAAGAAGATGAGTCCACAAATAGACGATGGGAAGGTTAGAATGTCTAACCAACCTTATGCTTCGTGTTTGGGTAGCATAATGTATGCCATGTTATGTACTAGGCCTGATATCAGTTTCACTGTTAGCGTAACTAGTAGATATCAGTCCAATCCAGGAAATGACCATTGGATGGCCATTAAACATATCCTTAAGTATCTTAAAGGTATTAAGGATAAGTTGATAATTTTGGAGGAAGTGAACTGCAAGTTAATGAGTATACGCATTCCGACTTCCAATCGGATCCCGATGATAGAAAGTCTACATCTAGATTCGTCTTTACCCTTAACGGAGGTGCAGTTTGCTGGAAGAGTTCGAAACAGGGGTCAACAACAGATTCCACCACAGAGGCGAAATACATTACAGCTTCTGAAGCTGCAAAGGAAGCTGTATGGATTAGGAACTTTATCACAGAGTTGGGAGTTGTCCCAAGTATCGAGAATGCGATTTTGTTATACTGTGATAATACTGGAGCCATTGCGCAAGCAAAGGAACCGAGGGCTCATAAGAAGTCGAAGCATGTGGAACATAAGTACCACATCATTCGAGAGATTGTGTCGCGAGGGGATATTATCGTGTACAAGGTACCGAGTGAAGATAATGTAGCAGACCCGCTTACGAAGGCCATACCTCCGAAGTTGTTTGATAAACATGTGGAGTCGATGGGTATTAGATACAATCTATATTGGCACAAGAGCAAGTGGGAGATTTTGCTGGGGTTGGTGTTCAGAGCGCCAATTTCCGGTTGTATTTCCTAGAAAATACTATTGTAAAACGTTTTATTATGACTAAAATGAGCAGTTTTTATAATATAATATATCTTCTTATATGGTAAAGATGTAATAGACCTTAGGATGATTAGTCATGATACTGTTGCAAAAGCGTCGCAACTGACATTAAGTTTTATCATGACGTTGTCATTCTCAGACAGCACCTGGTCAATGTTTACACTACTTGCTCAGTAAAGTAAACCCGTTGAGACTGGTACATGTCGTATACTGGAATATATGATTCCAATGGTTTCTCAATGAACCATGAGTCTTGGGGACTCGTATAGACGTGTATATGTTTATAGCGGATAGACACTGAACGACTCACCAAAGATTCTTAATGGATGGTACACCAACGTCAATAAGAATCTTCTCAGGTTGAGTAGCATTTGTGATTCTTCAACTTGAGATACCACTGTGGACACATGAGACATCTTCCACACTTAGATGGTAGTCACGTCACCGATCTATTTAGATCAGACCTTCGTCTGTTCGTTGGATGTGGATAGATCCTCAGGGTGTCCTGTGTGTGTCGAGATAGGGTCCGTCAGTTCTGTAACGAAGGAATTAAACATATGCCATGACCTCGACCTGTATGATTCAACGAGTTTACGGGTGGGTAAATTATGGACACGAAATTGGATTTCGTGACAGATATGCCTGAATCTAGAGTCTCACTAATGAAATATACTCGTAGAGCACTAGGGAAACTATTATAAATAATACTGATTATTTATAAGTCGTTTAAAGGTTAAATGAAAAATACATGCGAATGGACCTAATAGTCATTTCCTAATTTTTTTTGTATTTGTATTTAATGATAGATTTTATCAAATACACATTAATTAATTGTCAAATTGAAATATTTGACTAATATCATAAATATATATGTATTTGATATTTAATGTAAATATAATACATATATTTAATATATTTGTATTTAAATAATTATTTAATTATTTAATTGTTAAATAATTAAATTAATTAAAAATATAAATATCCTTAAGTTATGATATTTATGGAAATGGTTTTATTTGCTATTGTTGACTTGTTGAATATTCATTAAAGTTGTAATGATAAAGCTTGCAAGTTGATAAGGCAATTAAATTAAACAAAAATTAATATCTAGATATTTTTCCTACTACCAAATTCGGCCAAGGCAAAATTGGAGGAGGTATATATTGTTTGTTTAATTTCATTAGGTTAAGAAGTTCATAAGTCTAAAAACAAACACAAAAGTAGTTGAGAGAAAAGTTTGGAGAAAAGAAGAAAAGCTTGGAAATTTTTAGCATTTGTAAGTTTTCTTTCAAATCTTCCAACATGAAAAATATTTCTAACATGCTTAGCTTCATCTTGTGTTGCTTTGATGTTGTCTCTTTACTTATAGTTTGTGTTTTAATTGATTATGAACTCAAATGAAAGATGAATGCTTGTATGGTTACAAGTGAGCTTGAAATGGTTTCAACGGCTCTCTTTTGATTATTTGATAATCAAGTTGCCATTCTAGAGTTTTTGAGCCACTCCTTGGTGACCTAGAATTGTTCTAGAATTATTTCAAAGTGGTGAGACTTGTTTGGTGTTGTAAAGAATGAATTTAAGTGTTGGATTTTAAAGATTTGGTAATATTGGTCAATTTGGTGAAATTATAAAATTAGGGTTCTTAACCCTATCCAAATTTGGGGCTTTTTATATATGTGATGTATTATGGTATGTATATGATGCATGCAAATTTTTGGGTTGATTGGATTTGATCTTGACATATTTTGAAAATAAAAGGGCTAAATTGCAAAATCTGAAATTTCTGGGTGCTCGCGGCAATTAGACAAAAATTGGGGATTTTATTGCAAACTGATTTTGATGTGTTGGATATGTTGGAAATCATTTTAGAAATAATTTAGAATCATCCAAAATTATATTTGACAATTTTAGGACTAAAATGATCAATTTGCAAAGTATTGGGGCAATTCGATAATTACCAATAAATTTGATTTATTGTGTAATTTTTCAGAATTTGACAATTGGCTAATTAATTAAATAATTTTATTTAATTGATCCAAGAAAAAATTTGAAATCGAAAAATTTTGATTTTCCGCGATTCCGCTGCGTTACCGGATTTTCGCCATAAAACCCATACAATATCATGTCTAAAAAGATGTCCATCATGCATCGTTGAAACGTGGAAGAAGCATTACCGAGCCCAAATGGCATCCTGCGGAATGTAAAAGTACCATACGGGCATGTGAATATGTTTTTCTCTTGATCTTCTGGGGCGATGTAAATCTGATTGTACCCCGAGTATCCGTCCAGAAAGTAGTAGAAATCATGCCCCCCAGTCTGTCTAGCATTTGGTCAATGAATGGTAGCGGGAAATGATCATTCTGTGTGGCTTTGTTCAACTTTCTGTAGTTCATACACACTCTCCATCCAGTCACTATCCTTGTTGGAATTAGCTCGTTCTTTTCGTTGGTGACTACAATCATTCCTCCTTTCTTGGGTACACATTGCATAAAACTTACCCAATAGCTGACAGAGATGGGGTAGATGATACCTGCATCCAACCATTTGATGATTTCTTTCTTTACTATTTCTTTCATGATTGAATTCAGTCTTCGTTGATGCTCCACTGTGGCTTTGTACTCGTCGTTCATCAGGGTTTTATGCATGCAAAATAATGGACTGATGCCTCAAATGTCTACTATAGTCCAGCCAATAGCTTTCATGTGCTCACGTAGAACTCTCAACAACTTATCTTTATGCACCCATGTTAGCGATGAAGAAATAATAATAGGTAAATCAGAAGAGTTTTCCAAGTATGCATACCTGGGATAGCTTGGAAGTGGCTTTAATTCCAGTTGCGGTTGCTCTTCAATCGAGGGCTTGACTCACTCCTTTTTTTATAGTTCCAAGCTTTCCACATGTGGTGTCGATCTAAAGCGAGAGGCTCCATCAAGATAGTTGATACATTCCAGAATCTCATAATCTAATTCTATGTCAGTCATGTTGGTGATGCATGCTTCAAGTTTGTCGGTGGAAACTTGCATAGCATCTGTGTTCTGGATGACACTATCTAGTATGTCGAGTCTAAAGCATTCTTCCTCTCGTTCATCATTTGGAAATTTCATGGCTTTAAATACATTGAATGTTACTTCTTGGTCCTGCACCATCATGGTTAGTTCACATTTGTGTATATCAATGATGGTTCGACCTATAGCTAAAAATGGTCTCCCGAGGATGATGGGTACGTCTTTGTCTTCTTCCATGTTAAGGATAATGAAATCTGCTGGGAAAATGAATTTATCAACCTTGACAATCACATCTACCACTACCCCTCTCGGAAATGTGAGTGATCTGTCAGCAAGTTACAGAGTGACTGAGGTAGGCTTTGCTTCTCCAAGCTGCAGTTTCCTGTAAATAAACAAAAATATTAAGTTAATACTAGCACATAAATCACACAAAGCCTTACTGAAGTAATAGTTCCCTATGGTGCAAGGGATAATGAAACTGCCAAGATCCTTCAACTTTGGGGTAAAGGTGGCAAAAACACCCGAGCTCGGGGGTGAAAAAAGCCCGGGCCGAGCTTCAAAATGGAGGCTCGGGCCCGGGCTTTTTCATTTAATAAATTTTAAAAAAAAAAATTATTTAAAAAATCGGGCCCGGGCCAAGCCCGGCTCGAGCCTGAGCTTGGCCGGGCCGGGCTTTTCCTGGACCCGGGTGATAAGCTCGGCCTGAGCCCGACCAATTTCCATGTATACTTTGGGGGGACTTTCCTCTAAATGATGGCGATGTATTCTTCTCTCAATGCTACAATCTCGTAATCTCCCAATCTTCGCTTTCGTGACAAAATATCTTTCATGAATTTGACATAACTGGGCATTTTCTCCAACGCTTCTGCCAATGGAATGTTGATAAGAAGCTTTTTAAAGATCTCCAGGAATCGAGCAAATTGCTTGTCTAGTTTGTGTTTCTGGAGACGTTGTGGAAAAGATGAAGGTGGAGTAAATCTTTCTCGATTATTTTCTTTTACCTATTTTTCCTCCATATGTGGATCTGCTTCATTGATTTCTTTTGGAACATCCTCAGTAGATGCCTTGACTCCAACATCCTTATTGATTTTAGTGTCGCTTTTCAAAGTGATGGCTTGGCATTGATCCTTCTCTTTATTCTTAGGATTTGGTTTTGTGTCGCTATGAAGGGTACCTTGCGGTCTGTAACTCTGGGCATTAGCCAGTTGTCCCATTTAATTTTCCAGTGCCTTCATAGAAGCTGTTTGGCTTTGAATAGTTGATACCTGTGCTTGAAACATAACTTCATATTTGGCTTCTTACTTTTTCATCTAGGCAATCAAATCTGCTATTCCTAGGTTTTTTCATACTTCTGGCCATTATTCTGCTGTTGGAATCCTGGTGGTGGATTATTCTTTTGCTCTGAAGTATTGCTTCATGCGAAATTGGGATGATTCCTCTAACATGGGTTGTAGGTATTAGAATATGGATTGTTTCCTTGTCTGTTGAAGTTGCTGACATAGTTCACGGTCTCATCATATTGATTGTAAGATTTCGCCTCTGGTACTCCTCCATATGGTGTACTTATGGATCCAACGATGTTCACAACTTGCGTACTAAGAGTTTCCAAGCATTTGCATATTTGATCTAGCTTGGCATTCATAGTTGTGTTGGCTCATACTTCGTGGATTCCTGCTATTCGATGGATCAAACTCCTCTCTGTTGGCCACAATGAATTATTGTTAGCCATTTTTCTATTAAGTCTCAAGCTTGATCTTCTCATTTTTCCATTAATGCTCCTCCAACAACAACATCTACTGTAGTTTTCATCAATCCAGTAAGCCAATTGTAGAAGGTTTGGACTTTAAGCCACTTTGCAATCTCATGGTGAAGACATTTTCAGAGAAATTTCTTATATCTTTCCCATGCTTCATAGAGGGATTCTGAATCATGCTGCACAAAGGATGTGATGTCGTTTCTCAAATTTGCTGTTCTGGCTGATAAAAAGTATTTTGTAAGGAATTTGGTGGTAAGATTGTTCCAAGTTATGATGGACCCTGCTGGTCGTGAATGAAGCCAACCCTTAGCTCTGTCTTTCAAAGAATATAGGAACACACGTAGACACATTGCTTCTTCTCCCGCTCGGTTGTAATTGAATGTGCCACAAACTTTCAGGAAGTTGCTGATGTGGGCATTATGATCTTCAATTGCACTTTCCCCAAACTGAACTGGCTGCTATATCATCTGAATGCATGCCTTGATGTCACGGGCATTTGCTGGTAAGAGTGGAAGTACAATACATGATATGAAGCCGTCAACCACCGTAATTGTTCTGTCTCGAATAGGAATTGGTGGTGCTACTTCCAAAGGTTCATGTTCTTGATTGTTCATTTTGATCAGTTCTTCTTGATCTTCTTGTCTTTCCCTTCTCAATTGTTTGATAGTTCTTTCAATTTCTGGGTCAAGCGGACGGATTTCAAAGCTTCTGCTTCTTCTCATGTAATGTTTGAGAACCTGAACTATAAGAAAACAAAAATAATAAGTAAAAATAAATTAGACACAAGTAAAGTATCTAACCTCAAAATTAATAGTAAAAGATAAATAATTCCCCGACAACGGCATCAAAACTTGATTGGTGTGAAATCACCCACGTTACGCAAACGCACGTATTGTTCAAGTATTATAAAATGTATCTATCTCATGAGTACTTAATATCTATGCTATTAATTTATTGAAGTTAAATTTTTACAAGTATCTAAAAATGGATTCGATTGTTGGTTGAATGGAGATTTTATCTAAAATAACAAGTAAATAAACAATGCAAAAGTAAATTCTAAAAGTTATCAATTTTATGAAACTATCTAGGTTATGAATCATTCCAATATTCTTCTAAAGATAAAGTGACTATCTTATGTCTGTGTAATATATAGATTTATTAACCTGGAACACGAAGCTATGCAAAAGCCTCTGTCGATGGTCAGATACAAACACCCAAAGTCCCAATTAACTATATGTCTATGTTAACCAAGAAACTCTGGATTCATTAAGATTAAGTTCCAATTATGGCTACCCACGCCCGACATGTATATGTCTATCCTGGAAGGAAATCTCTAAGGTGAGATCATGAGCTATTGAGTCTAAGGTAGAAACCTAAAATCCCTTCGTCAGGTTCATTTTAAGTTTACCATATCAATCTTATTAGGGGCCAATTAACAAGAAACATTAAGATTAAGACTCAATAAATAAACCAATACATCACACAAGACACAAAATAATCAACTTATAAAACCAATGATATTGGAATTCATCATAACCCTATATAATGTATTTAGTTACAACACATACCTAGGATTACTAAAGACATAAATAAATAAAACATCATAAAATAATTTGAAATCTAAGAAGTTAAAATAAAACAATAAAAAATAAAATTCTGGAGTTAGAGGATCCACTTTTAATATTCAAATGTAGGAATCTCACTTTATTATAATATAGAAATTGTCCATATTATCCAATTAATTAAGTTCAACCAGCCATAAAGGCGGTGTTATTATTTGTCCATAACCAGCCATATAGGCGGTAATCAGCTGTCACCTAAAGACCGACCATATAGGCGGTATCTAATTATATCAAATAAATAAAACCAGCCATATAGGCGCTATAAACATTAATCAATATTATTAAATTATAATTTCTATATTATAATTAAAGTGA
This sequence comes from Zanthoxylum bungeanum, assembly GCA_019454045.1. Lineage (NCBI taxonomy): Eukaryota > Viridiplantae > Streptophyta > Magnoliopsida > Sapindales > Rutaceae > Zanthoxylum > Zanthoxylum bungeanum. Next base: position 29,953 of record SKCR01040072.1, read on the forward strand.
GATTGACCTACCTTATCATATTAAAAGTTTCACCCTTTACTCCAGCAGAAAGAAGTTACCTACTCATGCTTAAATGAAAACAAACATGATTTTATTACTAAAAATAAAAAGAAAACATAAGAAAACTGAAATTAAACACATAAGACACTCTCTTCTAAGTTTTACAGAGAAATCCTAGAAGAAAGCATGAGTTTTACATCAAATTTGGCATGCTATTTATAGGCAAATATAAAGGCTTCCACCAATTTATCCACCAAACATGCCACCAAACATGGCACCAAACATGGCACCAAATACTCCACCAAACACGCAAGCATGCTCGGTGGAAGTTTGACAATTGTAAATTGTCATTTTCCATTTTTTTTTGATAATGACTTCAATAATTACACATAACACACTTTGAATTTTTTATCCATTTCGGTCTTGAAAACCTCAGAATTCGAAATTCTTATAAACATTAAAGTTGTAGATCTTTGAGTATTATTTCATCCGGAACTTGAATCACCTCAATCTGATATCAGAGTAAAACATTTGGGCCAAAATACGAAAATTATGCAAAATTGAAATTTCCAAAATTGTACTTGGTTAGAACGCCATTTCAAGTTTCCAACCTCCAAAATCCAAATGTCAAGTCCAGTTTTTGCCCTTCTTTGTTCCACATTTCGTCCTGATTGATTCCATTGAGTCCTGATTTTATTTTATCTGTAAAATAAATAAAAACACATCAAAACGTTCATAAAATGCGAGAAATTATACAAAATATTAAGTAAAAGGGGCGATAAATATTGATATATTTTCCGCTCATCACTTGTACATATTAATGTTTTAATTTCTTTATCTTTACATAGTTATTGTGATTTGCTATATTGTTTTGATTTCTTTTATTTTCACCGACAAGATCCAGACTTTTTGACTTTCACGATTTATTTTACTGTTCAACTAACAATTGTCATTTGGCAGGTACTAGTGCAATTATTACTCAAGTTTTTGGGATAGATTATTTTTAATGTTGTGTTTTAGTTTTGTAGGAAAAAGCACAAACAGAGTACTTAAGACAAAGCAAAGCAATCTACCAGTGAAAATGAGAGCCATCAAGGGATGGTGCCTAACAAATCGAGCGATTTGTACGGTAGTGTTGTTCCTTTATCTTTATTTTATTTTGTATTGCATTTGGGATAATGCTAGATTTAGGTTTGGGGGTGATTGTTGCACTCTCTATCTTGTTATTTCCTACATGTTTTATTTTGTTCAATGCATGTTTTCTTTTTGTTCACTAACCAGTTGATGTCCTCTAAACTTTTCTTCTGCTTTTTAAGACATTGGGGATAATGTGTCAATTAGGTTTGGGGGAGGGGATAGTTGACTAGTTTATTTTTATTGTGTTTTGTTATTTTTGCTTAGCTGACTAATTTGTTTTTAATTTTCTTTGTTGTATTTTTATGTTGTGTTTGTTTCATTGTTATTTTTGTTTACTTTTTGACTAACCAAGTGGAATTGTTGTTCTGAGATAGCTGAGTAAGGAGTTTCCGCTCCTGAAACGTATCTCAAACTAATTCGTAATAAGTTAATTTTTGTTTATTTCCTTTTGAATTATTTAAATTCGTGAGTTCTCCATAATATTGATTAAATTTGACATTCACATGCTCATTTGACAGGTATTATAAACATACACGGTAACATATGAACATGGGGTGTAAGTGAAAATTTTATAATATTCAGTTCTCTAGTTTATTGGAAGTAGCACTTAAAAGCAGTGAAATATTTATTTTTTTATAAAAAAATTTCATGAATAAAAACTGACCAAGCTTTTACTTAGTAACCGGGCGTCTTGTCTGGCTAGCAGTGATTGTTCGCGTCAAACGGTATGGCTTGAGTTAGTTAGATAATAAATAAGCTTCTACTTAGTAACCATACATCTTGCCTCGGTAAGTAGTGATTGTTTGCGTCAAACGGTAGAGCTTAACTAGTTAAAAAGCTTTTACTCAGTAATCAGACATCTTGCATCAGTAAGTATTGATTGTTCCCGTCAAACGGTAAAGCTTGAAAAAAAAATTACTTATTGTTGTAAATAAACTTTCATTGCCAATATGTGTGAAATCTAACATAACTTTAGAATAAAAATATTACTCTCTTTTCAACTACACTTGTGAATATTGTGGGCACAATGAATTGATTAATAACTTTTTAATTGTGTATATGGAGAATGGTAAAAAGATTAAGAGAATTTACTTATTTGGTAATTTAGAAAGAAATAAAACAATTACTAACTTGAATAAGAATTTCACTTTTTATTTGAATTTTTAGTTTGTTTATTTCTTTTAACTTTTGTTTATTTGTATTTAATTGATGTTTGTGGGTATCGTCGCTGTAAACCTTCACAAGACTACAACTCGTCCACTAGGGACACCTAGGAGTTTAAAGGCTTGTTGCATACACTAAATGCAACCGTGATTCCTATGAAAGTGGCTTAGGATAATTTAGTATTAGTTGATTATTTCATTTCATTTTGTTTGTTTTGCTCGATGACTAGCAAAATGTTAGGTTTGAGGGTGTGATGAGTGGAAAATATATCAATATTACCACCCCTTTTACTTAATATTTTGTATGGTTTCTCGAGTTTTATGAACGTTTTGATGTGTTTTAGTTTATTTTGCAGATAAAATAAAATTCGGACTTAATGGAATCAATCAGGATGAAATATGGAACAAATAAGGGGAAAAACTGGACTTGACATTTGGATTTTGGAGGTTGGAAACTTGAAATGGTGTTCTACGAAGTACAATTTCGGAAATTTCAACTTTGTGTAATTTTCGTATTTTTGCAATAACTTTGTACTCCAATGTCGGATTGAGATGATTCAAGTTCCAGATGAAAGAAAACTCAAAGATCTACAACTTTGATGTTCATAAGAATTTCGAATTCTGAAGTGTTCAAGACCGAAATTGATGAAAAATTCAAAGTGTGTTATGTGTAATTATTAAATTCATTATCAAAAACAAAAAAAAATGGAAAATGACAATTTACAACTGTCAAACTTCCACCCAACATGCTTTGGTGGAGTGTTTGGTGCCATGTTTGGTGGAGAAATTGGTGGAGGCAAAATTTTGCCTATAAATATAGCTTGATTTCATTTGTAAATTTCATAATTTCCTTAGCTTTCATAATAAGGAACTGAGGATTGTATCTTGTTGTATATATTTATAGTAATGCATTTTTATTTTTAGTAATAATAATAATTTGTGTGTTTTTACTTTCTTTTATATTTTGTATTTATTTTCCGCTGAGGGAAGGGTGAAACCTTTAATATGATAATGTAGATTAATCTCACTTAATTTATAATATGGAAATTGTAATATAATAATATGGATTAAAGTTGATACCGTCTTAATAGCTGATTTTATTTATTTGACATAATGTGACACCGCCTATATGGTTGGTCTTTAGGTGACAGATGATTATCGCATATATGGCTGGTTTATGGATAAATAATAACACCGCATTTATGGCTGGTTTGACTTAATTGAGTAACACTGATAATTTCTATATTATAATAAAATGAGATTTCTACATTTGAAATATTAAAGGTAGATCATCTAACCCCATCATTTTATTTTTAATCTAGCGAATTGATGAAGCACAATATTCACGAGTTTAATAATTGATTTAATTATATATGTGTGATGTTTTGGCTTGTTTATTGAATCTTAAGCTTAATGCTTCTTGTTGCCTGATCACCAATAAGATTGATGTGGTAAACTTAAAATTAACTTGACGAAGGGATTTTAGGTTTCAACATTAGATTCAATAGCTCACGATCTCACCTTAGAGATTTCCTTTCAGGATAGGAATATACCTGTCGGGCGTAGATAGCCATAACTGGAACTTGAACTTAATGAATTTGAGTAACTTAGTTAACATAGGATTATAGTTAATTGGGTTACTTTGGGTGTTTGCATTCAACCATTGGAAGAGGTTTTTGCATATCTTCGTGTTCCAGGTTAACAACTAATTTATTACACATGTATAGGGGAATCAATTCATCATTAGAGTAATATTTGGCGGATTCACAACCCTAGATGTTTTCTTTATTATTAATTTTCTTTGTTTTATTTTGTATTTATTTATTTATTTTAATCAAATCCAACTTCAACCAGCGAACAATCCCTTCCAACCTCAATTAGATACTTGTAAATAAATAACATAAATAATTAATATCATTATGAGAAATTAAGTCATACTGAGATCAATATTTTTATACTACTTGAGCGCTACGTGCGCTTGCATAACGTGTGTGATTTCACTGATCAAGCAGTCACTCAATACCGTCATTATTGTGAGGGTGTACTTACGAAGCTCATTAGTGCACATTGACAAGTATACACTTTGACCACATTTTAATCCAATACCGTCATTATTGTGAGGATAAGAAACAGTTTAGGACCAAATTTAGGAGTCATTTAGATGTGACTGACATTTGAGGTATGCCTAATGAGTTTAATCCACAGGGACGAAAATCGTCCGTCAATAATATTATTTACATAAAGGCATTTATTTAGGCAATACATGAAATTGAAATAGAAAGAAAATATATTGGAGATTGTTTCCATAATACGGGTATTATATCACTTTTACTTATTAGAGTGGATATGATACCTACTTCATTAAAGTGATAACATTTTCTTGGGACTTAAAATCTAATTAAGCCTTTGCCGGAATTGAAATAACGATGCTGCCATCTATCTAACCAGTTAATTACAGGCAGAAACATATCAAAGTCAAGGAGTAATTTTTTGATATAATATCATAAATTAATAAATATATTACATGTATATTTATCTTTATATTTAATATAATTAATATTAATTTGATATAATTTTATTAATTTAACGCACGTAATAATATATTATTAAAATTATTATATAAATAATTGGATACCACTGTGGTATTGTAAAACTTTTCTGACTATCTGGCCAATAAGCCATAAATGGTAGAAACATATCAAGTCAAGAGATTGATCCAATAACTAACCATATGTTACCTAAAATTTCCACGGAGAGAGAAAAATAAAAAAGAGAGAGAGCTGGACTTTATCATCACCTTCATTCATTCTAGATTTAGAATTTTTGCGCACCATTCAAGAAAGATGACTGTTTTTTCTCCATCTTCTCTATCTCTATAAAAACCCTTTCACATTTAAACAAATAACAAACCTAATTTTTTTTAATTTAATTATTTAATTTAACTAAATTACTTTTTTTTAAATGATAATAATACTCATACTCCTTTAAAAATTTATTTTTTTTGATTTAATAATTTTATTTCATTATTTTACTTTTTAATTTAATTGTTTTATTATTTTATATTATTTTTTGATTTGATTCTTTTATTTTTTATCTCATTTAGTTTTTTCTCTTTTACTTATTTAATTATTTTTTGATTTAATTATTTTATTTTCATAAGTAGTGTTAAATAAATAAACACAAATAAATAATAATAATAATAAATAAATATATAAGATTTATTAAACAAATAAAAGAGAATAGATATATAAAGACTAATAAATAAGTATATGTTGGCAAATAAGTGTCATTAAATGAAATTAACATGCTACATTCAATAAATTGTACAATAACATGCCACATTAAACATAAACAATAAAACCTAGAAAAAACCTGAAAATATAGAAGATGATGATCAAACTTGGTCCAAGTCGAGTTGCCTCTGTCCTTAAAAACTTATTAGCCCCGCCTCAGTGCTCTACGGATTGTTTTGTGGCTAACGTTCTCCAAGGATCACTTGGATGCTTCTTGTAGAAGGGGCACTCCTTTCACAAGAAATTGAACAAAGACAAATGGTGGAAACTCTCTCTTAACTAAAAAAAAACTCTCTTAGACAATGGAAAACTTGTATATCTTTCTATATATTAGAGTGAACCCCCAAGGCCTATTTATATAGGCATGGAAATGTGCATTTGAGGGTACCATTTGGTTTGAGGTATAACCTTCCTAAGGGTTATACCCCTTCCCTTATGTCTTTTGAAGCCCAGGGACCCATCCTTCCAATTTAGAGGACATGTCTCTTCATCAATGTGCCTTCCCATAAGACACTACTTAAGGGACATGTATCTCATACTCTAATACTATATATATTGGAGAATTTCTAACAATCCCCCACAATTCTCTAATATTAATGCAGACACTTAATAGAGTTTCTGTGAAATAAAACGGCATCGAAATAGGTAGCTTTCGCCATGAACATTTCCTAGTGAATGACCATCATATTTACTTGGCAAACTAGTGACCCATATGTTGGACAATTATGACCCATAGCGTCACTATTTGTACAGATCATGGTGTTGTTGTACAAATTAACTATGTGACAAAGGATATTGCACTCTTATCATTTGTGATTAGATCACCAAGATATATATAAATGATATGAGGTCCTTATGATTTGTTCCTGGATTGAGAATGATATGAGACAGTATCAATCCACGAAGGATAAATCATTAAATATCCATGGTCAGAGTATTATCTAGATTGGACATCGATAAATACGTAAAAGACTAGTATTACCCTTGTGCGCGTTGTGAGGGCACAAACGACATAGTTCTCATATATTTGGGTATAAGATACTCATGCAAGTATAAAAGGAGGTTGTGTTTTACCGATGGTACGGGAAACAGCTTCGCTCTGGATAGACCCCATCGGAATTCCATTGGTAGTATGACTATGTGTCTATGGAAGTCCGAAATCAGGGTAGGTGTATTTGGTCTTAACCCGAGACTTGCACCGCTAATACTTGAGACAATCAATATACTTTGGTTTTGTTCGTCCAGGGCTTTAACAGGTTCTGTGTACGCCTCTACTGGGTATATTGAGAATCGTAGTGTGTTGGGTGTGATGTCAAGACGGAAGTGTCACTCCAGTCATATGGAGATGATGATCGCGTAGGGATACAGAACTGGTTCTCTAAAAAGGTTGCAACCGTCGGGATAATATGACTTGGTCATGATTATCCGATAATAAAGAGACTAGTTGCTCGTAATCCGATATATGCTTCGTACGGGGCAAACACTGTACCAGCCCCAGGCCTTGCATGTGATCATTCGATACTGGATCGAAATACGCAATACCACGTATACTACGCCTGATATAGATCTTTATTCCTGTAAGGATATTTCTGGAGAATTGGGTAGGCATGGCGCTTTGCTAGAAGCCAACCTTGTCTTGTAAATCAGTATAAATGTAGTACTAGGTACTTACGTGTTCGGATAGTCCGACGACCGAATTTACTGCTAACATATCCGGGGATCTCATGGGTCGCTTCCCGAAGATTCACCGATGACGTATGACTCGCACTTTTAATTAATCTGGGATTAATAAGATGAGAGAGAAAATTAATCTAGGATTAATTGAGGGGATATTTTATCTGGAATAAAATATCAATTAAAGAGAGATAACGATTAATTTGGAATTAATCGATAAATTAATATATTCGATATATTGAACGAAATTGGATTTCGTCGCGGAATTAAAATTGGATTTTAATTCGGGCGAACGAATTAATTTAGAATTAATTCGTTAGCGACGTGAATAGTGACTTCATTAGGCGTAATCATTTAATTGCGTCGCAACGGAAAATTCATTAATTTAGAATTAGTGAACCCGAGCCCGGGATTTTTTGCGAGCGCATTCGCATTTCGAATTCGAGTGCGGCACACAAGTCAAATCAAGCGTCAAATCGCTAGTCGCATCAAGAGTCAAATCATTAGTCATTTTGAGTGATGTGACAACTTGTCACTTATTTGATTGATTGAAAGATGTGACATGATGAAAGTTGTTGAAAAGCTTTTTGAAAGCTTAAATGACTAATATCATTATTTTAAGTGTTTGGTATTTGGCTTGACTTTTTTTGAAAAGCAAAAAGTAGTGTATATGATTTTAGAAATCCATTACAAAACAACACTTTTTATCATCTCTCTCTCTCCAATTTCTTCCTTTCTCTCACGCCCACAAGGGGCATTTTTCTTCTGGTTTGGCAGCCCACTACCGTGAGCCAAGAGGAGAAATGAGAAGCAAATGTTTGATTTTTGTGGCAAAAATCAAGAGAGCTAGCACTCCGAGAGACATGCGAAGGTGATAGGGAAGTCCACCCATGAGCTTGGAATCATTTGACGAAGCTTGGAGCTTGGATTCTTGAAGATTGATGGCCGAAAATGGAGCAGTCCAGAAGCTCACCGCCGAATGCACCAGTGAGCAGAAAATGGAATTTTGTTGCCTCGCGCGTCGCTCAACCGATCGATGTGAGTATTCCGCAACTCTGTGATGTATTCGCATGTTTATTTCTTGCTTGTTATTCGATCCTCGGGACTTAGAGATCTCCAACAATGGTATCAGAGCGATTGAAAAGCATGAAATTGATTAGGGCTTAAAATTTGGGTAAATTGTATTTGAGCATGTTTTAATGAAATTGGATGAATTAGTATGCTTAATACATGTTTAATTGAGGATTGATTTGATCAATTTGATGAAATTATGTTTGGAACATTTTTTCCCCAAAATTTTGGCATGGCCTAATGGTGCCCTAAATGTGATCTTGGTGATTTTTTGATTTTGATTCATTGGATGACTTAAAATCGTTCGGGAATGTTGATTTAATATTGATTGTGGATTCAATTGGATTGAAATCGAAATCGATTTAAAATTCCCTACACAAGCCGAGAAAAGTGAAGCATGAATGGGTTTGATTTTTGTTAAATTGTGTTGGACATGATTCAATGATGATAAGCATGATTAATTAGGCTAATTTGATGTTTTGGAAATATTGATTCGGGTGATTAATAATGCTATACACTTTGGTAATTAAATTGAGAATTTGGAATTTGGAATTTAATTATATTGGGCCTATTTTGTGAAATTGGGCTTAAGTGTTGTAATTGGGCTTATTGGGCTTGGTTGTACTAAGTTAGGTTTAGGCTAAATTGGTTAGATCCAATTGGGCCTAAAACCGCTTCCATAAAGCCCAAATGCGACTAATGGTCCTTTAAAGTTTAATTGGGCATAATGGGCCTAAATTGATTTCTGGGCTTATGGGGTAATTCCCGGATTGGACTTTGGTTATTGGGTTCGACCCGAGTTGACCAAAAGTCCACGCCTTAAGAAATTAATTAAAAGCCCATTAGACTTTAATTAAATTAATGTTGGACGTTAATCGGGCTTTGAGACCCGTAGCGATTAAATTTGGAATTTAAATCGTAAAGGTTTATAAATAAAGTGTGATATTTAATTTGGAATTAAATAGCGAATTAGTATTAAATACAAATTGAATTGGATTTAATTTTGTAGTTTAATTTAATTCAAGAATTCGTACTTTGAGTACTTATTCGCAAAATGAGTTTGACTAGAGCAAAATCAAATCGTTGTTTGAACATTAGATGATCAATAATTATCAGATTAATTAATTTGATTAGATTGATTGATAGCATGCTTGTGTGAATACATGGTTGCGATGCATGAATAATGTATATCGGATGGATATTAGATGGGTGGGACAATTTTAGAAATTGTTGTAATAAATTTGATTTATTAATTGGACCTGTGTGTCCAGCCTTATTACCTCCTTATTCTTTGTATTCTATTCTCACCTATTCCCCTCAATGTAAATGAGGTTTCTTTAGAAGTGTAGTGTAACGGGTAGAAGCAATACTTGTGCTAGCGGGAGAGAGGAAAGAGAGAGATTTGATCTAGGATCATTTTGTAAAGTATCCATCCGAATATCATTATTATTTTATTTATACGCGCTTTATTATGTGTTTAAAATGCATGTTTAAGGGTGTATGATGATGAGACCTTAACAAAAATAATAAATTGGTTGCCAATTTGCACGCGAAAAACCCTCGCTAAATATTAAGCGTTTTTCCTTCCATTGAGTGATTCTTACTCAAGATCCAAGACTAGCATTGGCTTGTTGGCCAAAGTCAAGGCCTTTGTCCGTCGATGATGTGTTTGAATCACGAGAACTTTGTTCCATATCGGTGTCTTGTCCAAGTTGTGGTTTGTTGGCCAAAGTCAAGACCACTTCTTGTCCATCGACATTGATTACGAAGCTTTCCATGGTCAATGGGTCACGGTTGACTGGGATCACTAAGTTTGTTGTGCCAAAGCCAAGGCTTAGTTGATTCAGAGGAAAAAGGTTAGGCAATATATTGGATGTATTGACATATATAAGATATATGTTTCGGACTTGGATGTCCCCCTACTGGATCTAGGAATTGGATTGGATCCAATTGATCTTAGAGATCTACCTAGTTAATTATCATACAATTTATTGGCCAAAGTCAAGATTGTGTGATATTTAATGGGATCCTAGCCCGCTAGGAAACACGGTTTCCCGAGTACTCGATAGAGGGTTAGAGGCTCGCCGAAAAATAGTGGGAGGCAAGAATTGAATTTGCAATATTCGTTTAATTACTTGCCATACGCGCTCAAATAAATATCATTCGTCAAATAAATTAAATGTTAGTTGGACTAATATTTAAATGTTGTTTTAATAAATAGTTGGACTATATTCAAACAAATTAAAAGTATAGTTGATTAATATAGTTGGACTATAATAATCATTATATTTAATAGTACCGAAATCGTTGATTAAATAGTTGGACTATTAGAATCAAGATAAAATTGAAAGATTGACATTTAAAACATAATCTTAGGGAAAATGTATTTAAATGGCTTAATTTTCAAATTGGGAATAAAATTTCAGGATAGTCCTGGAAAATAATAAGTTACTTTATTTGATAAAATAACATATTAGGGCTAAGCCCGGAGTTAAGCAAATAGTAGAACATAATCTTTGAATGATTTATGTTATGATAACTTTAGTGCTTAATCCATTAAGCTTGTCGCAGTAGACTCCTTAATTTCTGAATCAGAACTAAGGATTAGATCCTTAAAGTATGATAATGAAATTGAAGGATCTTCAAAGATCTATTCTTAGATTTTAGAAGTACTAAAATTGCAAGAATAACTCTTGGAGAGTTAATGACTATTCTCAAGGAGACAAGTCAAACTTTGCAATTAGGCAAGTTGCGCAAGGCACACTTTACTTCAATATTCTAGTCAGCCAAGTCTTGGCCAAAGGCTTTTGGAATATAGAAAAGGGCAAAGGCAAAATCATTATAATCTTCTAGGAAGATAAAAGGATATATCCCAAAATGTCTGCCTAAATCTGGAAAACGGGATCGCGGAAGCGTGACTGCCGTTTGGACAAAGCAGACATGAAGGAATTGAAGACGAGCAAGGCTCTGACTTCAAATATGTTTGTCATAATTATGTTCATAACTAGTATTGAAATTGGATTTTAAATACTTAGTGTGATACATAAATATATGTACTGATGTTCAGAATCTGCTATGAGCAGAATACTGACTTCAATCGAGATTAATCTGCGATTCGGAAACGGGACGAAAGTCGCTATTTTAACCGTAGATACCTAAGTTTAGGAACTACCCTCGGGTGTGTACCTAAATTTGGAATATGTTATAATGTAACTAGTTTGACTAGAAACATTATCTCTATATCAGTGTATAACCCGCTGCGGGTGTACCTTTATATTCTAGAACACTAAAGTGTTTTATTTTATAAAGATGATATTGAGATAAACACATTAGATGTGAATAACAGCATTTGTATTTTGAATATAAATAAAATCTCAAACATATAACATGACAAACATACAGCTCAAACTGATTTGATCAGAAGAAACTGATGTGGCATTGTTGTCTGGGACACAACTAAACAAGAGTCGTATATCCACACTTTCGAAGAGTGGGTACTAGGACTGTTTTGATTCCTTTCAAATAAAGTCTACGAATCTAGTTTATTGGGCAAAGTGCCTAAAACACTATTTACTTGGTAAAAGTGCAAATGCCACAGATCTGTTAGCCCTAGTTCATAGTGAAGCAAGTGGGCCCAAGTCTAGCAAGGCTAGATGTGGATATGAATATTTTGTGACCTTTACAGATGTGGCATCACGTTATGGTTATGTGTTTCTTTTGAAGAACATAAATCATAAACTTTTACAGTTTCGACTCGAAATAGACATACAGATCGGCTAAAGTATTAACTGTCACGGTTAGACCATGATGAAAATACTTACACAATAAGTTTCTAATATACTTGAAAGAGTATAATATTCTTTCAATGGGGACTCCTCCCGGAACACGTCAATTTGACGGTGTGTCCGAAAAGAGTAACCAAATTTTTTTGGACATGATAAGGTTAATCATGAGTCGCTCTGAGCTACCATTTCCTTCAACGGATACGCATAAACAGTGCAGAACTTATTTTGAATAAGGTACCATAAAATCTGTTTGACAGATTTCATATTAGATATTAACAGGAAAGAAACAAGGTTTCTCATTCCTGAAAATTTGGGAATGCTGGGCATATGTTTGAATGATACCAAACTAAAACCCAAATAGGATAAGTGCCAATTCTAGGTTATCCTAGGGATACCAAAGTATAGTACTTAAACAACTCACAAAGAGAACAATTTAATTGTTGCTCACCATGTGGTTTTCCTAAGAGGAATACCGATATGCAGTGGTAAGTGGGAGGATAGTAAAACTCGATGAAAATCGGAGTAATACTATTCCAGGCACCGATTCCTTAATGGAACACAAATAGTTCATCAAGGATGAATCTATACCAGTAATCTTCGAATACACAAGAACCGCGTATGTCAGGAGAGAGTCAGAAAACAATCTGGGGTATGGGTTTCTGATCTCACCTCGTAAAGATGTCAATCTTAATGAGGAATACCAACTGACTACGTATGAGGAAATGATACAAGGTATCGACTCCCTATTATGGCAAAGTTCCATGAAATCCGAAATGAATTCCATGTATATCAACTGTGTTTAGATACTAGTTGATGTACCGCAAGACATTGTGCCTCTTGGTACTATATAAGTCTTCAAGGAAGACATACATGGAAGGAAACATACCAACGTACTAAGCTAGGCTTGTAGCGGAGAGGTATCGTTATCAACATTGTGTTGATTACGATTCAACCTTTTACTGGTTGCCACGGTATATCCATTTGGATAATGCTTGCTAATGCTGAATGTTTCATTTATGAAATATGTCAGCTTAACGGGAAAATCGCTTTCCTGAAAAGGAAACATTTTGGAGGATGTTTTACAACATCTTGTCGATTTTGTCATACCAAAACTAGCAAATAAGGTTTGCAGGTTATTCGATCCACGTTTGGATTGAAGCAAGCATTATGTTCTTAGAATTATCGTTTTGATGTAATCATAATAGTTTATGGTTTAATTCAAAACGAAATGATTCTTGTGTATATAAGGAGGTTAGTGGGAGCGCACTGACAATAAATATCCTATAAATAATGATAATATGTGTCATTTCTTGGAAATGATATTCCCATAAAATAATCGGGGAAAGCTAGGCTTTCGAGAAAACTCTCCGAGAAATCGTACATTGAAAAATATACGCGACCTTGTGTCTCATACGCTTTGAGCATATGAAGTCACAAATAGGCCAATCCAAGTGATAGTCACTGGATTGATGTTAAGAACATCCATTAGTATCTTAGAGATCTAAGGATGCTGTCTTAAACTATGGAGAAGGAGAACTTGAAGTGACTGGGATCACTACATCAAGTTTCCTAACCGATGAAGACGACTAAAAGTCGCAAACGGTACTATACAGTTTGAATAACGGAACAGTGAGCTGGAAATCTTCCAAGCAAGATACTGTCAGCGAATAAACAAAAAATACGGGTTATTGCTGCAGCTGAGGCGGCAATAAAAGCCATTTGGGTCGATAATAAATCTAATTAGATTAGATATAGTTCTGTTAGCAGCTGAGCTAGGCTTCAGCACAAGCTAAAGAATTAATAGTCTCATCAACGATCCAGATACATACTTCGACTATTCATCAGATTCGTTCGGATCATACATCGTGGCGATGTGATGATCGTATAAATCGCATCAGATGATAATCATGCAAATCCACTGACGAAAGCCTTTTCTCAACAGTTTGAGCCAACCGTACATAATTCAGGTGTTAGACACTCGAGTGACTGGCTATAGGCCAAGTGGTTGATTGTTGGACAATTATGACCCATAACGTCACTATTTGTACAGATCATGGTGTTTTTGTACAAATTAACTATGTGACAAATGAGATTGCACTCTTATCATTTGTGATTAGATCACCAAGATATATATAAATGATATGAGGTCCTTATGATTTGTTCATGGATTGAGAATGATATGAGACAGTATCAATCCACGAAGGATAAATCATTAAATATCCATAGTCAGAGTATTATCTAGATTGGACATCGATAAATACGTAAAAGACTAGTATTACCCTTGTGCGCGTTGTGAGGGCAAACGACATAGTTCTCATATATTTGGGTATAGGATACTCAAGCAAGTGTAATAGGAGGTTGGTACTCATATATTTGGGTATAGGATACCGATGGTACGGGATACCGATGGTATGGGATACTCATATATTTGGGTATAGGATACCGATGGTACGGGAAACAGCTTCACTCTGGATAGACCCCCTCAGAATTCCATTGGTGGTATGACTATGTGTCTATGGAAGTCCGAAATCAGGGTAGGTGTATTTGGTCTTAACCTGAGACTTGCACCGCTAATACTTGCGACAATCAATATACTTTGGTTGTGGTCGTCCAGGGTTTTAACAGGTTCTGTGTACGCCTCTGCTGGGTATATTGAGAATCGCAGTGTGTTGGGTGTGATGTCAAGACGGAAGTGTCACTCCAGTCATATGGAGATGATGATCGCGTATGGATACAGAACTGGTTCTCTAAAAAGGTTGCAACCATTGGGATAATATGTCTTGGTCATGATTATCCGATAATAAAGAGACTAGTTACTCGTAATCCGATATATGCTTCGTACGGGGCAGACACTGTACCAGCCCCAAGCCTTGCATGTGATCATCCGATACTGGATCGAAATACGCAATACCACGTATACTACGCCTGATATAGATCTTTATTCTTGTAAGGATATTTCTGGAGAATTGGGTAGGCATGACGCTTTGCTAGAAGCCAACCTTGTCTTGTAAATCGGTATAAACGTAGTACTAGGTACTTACGTGTTCGGATAGTCCGACGACCGAATATACTGCCAACATATCCGAGGATCTCATGGGTTGCTTCCCGAAGATTCACCGATGACGTATGACTCGCACTTTTAATTAATCTGGGATTAATAAGATGAGAGAGAAAATTAATCTGGGATTAATTGAGGTGATATTTTATCTGGAATAAAATATCAATTAAATAGAGATAATGATTAATTTGGAATTAATCGATAAATTAATATATTCGATATATTAACGAAATTGGATTTCGACGCGGAATTAAAATTGGATTTTAATTCGGGCGAACGAATTAATTTAGAATTAATTCGTTAGCGACGTGAATAGTGACTTCACTAGGCGTAATCATTTAATTGCGTCGCAACGGAAAATTCATTAATTTAGAATTAGCGAACCCGAGCCCGGGATTTTTTGCGAGCTCATTCGCATTTCGAATTCGAGTGCGGCACGCAAGTCAAATCAAGCGTCAAATCTCTAGTCGCATCAAGCGTCAAATCATTAGTCACTTTGAGTGATGTGACAACTTGTCACTTGATTTGATTGATTGAAAGATGTGACATGATGGAAGTTGTTGAAAAGCTTTTTGAAAGCTTGAATGACTAATATCATTATTTTAAGTGTTTGGTATTTGGCTTGACTTTTTTTGAAAAGCAAAAAGTAGTGTATATGATTTTAGAAATCCATTACAAAATACAACACTTTTTATCATCTCTCTCTCTCCAATTTCTTCTTCTCTCTCACGCCCACAAGGGGCATTTTTCTTCAGGTTTGGCAGCCCACTGCCATGAGCCAAGAGGAGAAATGGGAAGCAAGTGTTTGATTTTTGTGGCAAAAATCAAGAGAGCTAGCACTCCGTGAGACATGCGAATGTGATAGGGAAGTCCACTCATGAGCTTGGAATCATTTGACGAAGCTTGGAGCTTGGATTCTTGAAGATTGATGGCCGAAAATGGAGCAGTCCAGAAGCTCACTGCCGAATGAACCAGTGAGCAGAAAATGGAATTTTGTTGCCTCGCGTGTCGCTCAACCGATCGATGTGAGTATTCCGAAACTCCGTGATGTATTCGCATGTTTATTTCTTGCTTGTTATTCGATCCTCGAGACTTAGAGCTCCAACACCATAGTCATGAACTGTTCTGCCGTTGGTGTAAACTAAGACAATTTCCAACACACAGCTTGTTAGGGTTTGTGCTCTGAGTGCCAATTATATTATGTATTTCCTTGTAAATACTAATGTAACATTTTATTATGAATAAAATAAACAATTTCTTTTATATAACATCCTCTTTTATATGGTAAAGACGTAACAGACCTTAGAATGATTAGTTATGATACTGTTGCAAAAGCGTCGCAACTGACATTGAGTTGTATCATGACGTTGTCATTCTTAGATAGTTCCTGATCAAGGTTCACACTACTTGGTCAGTAAAGTTAACCCGTTAAGACTGGTACATGTCATGTATTAGAATCTTGGATTCCGATGGTTTCTCAATGAACATTGAGTCTTTGAGACTCATATAGACGTGTAGGTATTTATAGCGGAAAAACACTAAATGACTCACCAAAGATTCTTAATGGATGGTACACCAACATCAATAAGAATATTCTCGGGTTGAGTGAGCATATTGATTCTTTGACTGGAGATATCACTGTGGATATAAGAGTTATCCTCCACACTTAGATAGCAGTCACGTCACCAATCTATTTAGATCAGACCTCAGTCTGTTCGTTGGGTGTGGACTGATGCTCAGGATATCCTGTGTGTATCAAGAAAGGATCCGTCAGATCTTTGTACAGAGCATAGGTATTCAATATGGAATTACCAATATGTTAAATCCATGGGCCTGTGTTACACTGTAGAAATCAGTTCTAAGTGTTATTAAGGGATTTCTAATAAAAACATCGACGTGATTATATCTATAGAGATTTGACGTTTACATCTATATCTCTGGAATAATCCGGATACCTGTGACGGATGGATTATACGTATGTTATGACCTCGACCCGTATGGTTCAGAGAGTTTATTCGTGTTTGTCATAATTTACGAGTGGGTAAATTATGAACACAAAATTTGATTTCGTGACGGATATGCCAGAACTTAGAGAGTCTCACTAATGATATATACTACTAGAGCAACTTTTATGAATAATACTGATTATTTATAACTCGTTTAACGGTTAAACGAAAAATACATGCAATCGGGACCTAATCGTCATTTCCGAATTAATATGTATTTGTATTTAATATTTGATATTATTAAATACACATTAATTAAATATCAAACTGTGATATTTGACATATATCATTAATATATGTATTTGAGATATTTAATATAAATATAATAAATATATTTATGATATTTATATTTATTACTTAATTATTTAAATTTTAAATAATTAAATTAATTAATATAATAAATATCTTAAGTAATGATTTTTATTTTTAATGGCTTGATTCTATAGGTCCATTTGTTTGTTTACTTTATAAAAGATAAATGTTATCATTTATTAAAGAAAACATATTCCAATCAAATTGAAATAAAAATAAAATAATTTGTTATTTATTTTTCTTCAATTTTAAGCCAACAAGCAAAAAAAATATAAAAGCTTTGTTTCTTTTTTATTTTTTGACTTAGATAAGTTACACAAATATTTACAAAGAGAGTTGAGAGAAAATGTGGAAGAAAAGAAAGAAAACAAAGTCAAAAACTTGGTATTTTGTAAGTATTTTCATACTTTCTTCTACATGGAAATTGTTTATATTAATCTTAGCCTCAATTTATGTTTCTAATTTATTGTCTCTACTCTTTGAGTTTGTAATTAAATATGCTTGAAGCATGTTTGAGGTTTTTGCATGTTAGATTAATTAATAAGCTAATTAGGAGTAATTAAATTTATTTGATTAATTAGTTATTTATGTTGTCATTTTAGAGTCGCTTAGCCACTCATATATGACCTAGAATTGTTCTTGAGTTGTTTCATGGTGGTGAGACTTGATTGGTGTGGTAAGTATTGGATTAAAGTGATGAATTTGTTTAATTTGGTTTAATTTATCAATTTATGAAAATTATAAAATAAGGGTTCATAACCCCCTCCAAATTTAGGGATTTTCATATATGTGATGTAATTTGATGTATATATGATGTATATTAAATTTGGGATTGATTGGATTTGATCTTGACATGTTTTGAACTAAAAATGACTAAATTGCAAATCCTGGAAAATTAAGGGTGCTCTCGGTAATTTCCAAAAATTTAGGGATTTGTGTCGTAAATTGTATTTTAATGTATTAGACATGTATAAATCATTTTGGAATTGATTTAGAATCAATTAAATATGTATTTGACTACTTAAGAACCAAAATGATCAAATTTTAAAAATTGGGGGTAATTCGGCAATTAAAAGAAATATGATTTCTTGGGTTAAAATTTCAAATTTTAAGTATTGGTTAATTAAATAAATAAGTTTATTTAATTGATCCAAGAAAAAAATTTTGAAATCGGGAAATTTTTATTTTCCACGTTCCGCTGCGCTAACCCGGTAATTCCCTATAAAACCCCAACAAAATGGTATCAGAGCGAGTCTGATTATGGACACCCGATATGATTAATCCTTTACAATTCAATGTTTAATTTAATATTTACTTTATGCAAGCATGTGTTTATTTAATTTGATTAAAAAAAGTAAAAGCATCTTTTGCGGAAAAATCTCTATTTGAAAATAAGGTTTTTATTTAATGTGTATTTGATGCATATTAATTGGTCCGTCTTGTCAATACCGCTTATCAATAAATTTTCTGCGACTATATCCAAGAACGTGCTAAAGCTGTGAGGATATGGCCGGTAGAAATTTATCTGTATCAGATATATTTGATATTATGTGAATTCAAGTGAAAACGGAATCCTAAACGTGCCAAAGCTGTCAGGGTTTCGCAAGTATCTTGAATTTATCATTGACAAGTCTAACCTTGGTACGCCTCATTGTGAACGTGCCAAAGCTGTCACAACGAGAAACAACCAGGACCGAAAACCCATGAGTCACTATTGAGTGATCGACAATGAGTTGTCTACCTAATGAATATACGTAGGCGAGAACGTGCTAAAACTGTGAGCTGAAATATATTCATGGGGTCCACCTTTCACTATTATGATATGATTTGATTATCGCATGTTTTGTATTTTGTTTGGGGATTACAGTTTTGCATGAAATAGTGGGATGGGCATTTTTAGATTAAAAATCCATGATCTGTTTAATGCTTATGATATAATATGAAACTATTTTTCTATTAACCGTTAATTCGATGTCTATTTGATAGATTTGCGATGGCGGCACCTTCGACCAATACTTTTGCTCATATGTTTAATACGAATAAGCTAAAAGGCACTGAGAATTTTGCGGATTGGGATTTGGATTTGAGGATTGTCCTCAATTCCGAAAAGCTGGGATACATTTTGGAAGGTATATTACCGCTTGCTATATCTCCGGATTCATCGCCTGAAGAGATGGAAAGATGATGATTTAAGAGTTAAATCATTCATTCTCATTTCTCTTTCTTCTGAATTGAAGAGGCAATATTTTGAGATGCACGAAGCATATAGCATGATGACATTTCTTCGTGAATCGTTCATGAACCAGGAATATGTCGTGGTTCATAGAGTTGCAATGGACCTGTTCCATTCTAAACTTGATGAGGGGCAGGCTATGAGCCCGCATGTGCTTCATTTAATCGATTTGATCGAGCAATTGAGGCGCATTGACTTCTCTCTCAATGATACTCTAGGATAGAATGTCATTCTTGGTTCGCTCCCGGTGTCATATCGCCAGTTCGTTATGTACTTCAACATGAATGGGATTCACTGCTCTTATCGTGAGTTGCATAAGATGCTTCTCACAACAGAGGAATATTTAAAGAAGTGGGTTATGAATCGCCTACCGAAACCTACTTTACTTTCCGCTTCTTCTCAATCCAAGTCGAAGGGGAAGAAGACAAAAGGAAATAAGAAGAAAGTCTTCAATGTTCCTCCACAGGCTAAGGTATTGAAGCCCAAGAGAGCTTCTGAAGATAAGTGCCACCACTGCCAGAAAGTCGGGCACTGGAAAAGAAACTATTCGGACTATCTTGCACAAATCAAGAAGGAAATAACATTGACATCAGGTACTTTTATATTTCCTATTATTGATATCTCATTGGCTTGTGAAGCTATGACATCTAATTGGATTTTAGATTCTGCTTGTCCTATTCACATTTGCAATACGTTGCAAGTGCTGACGAAAAGTAGACGGCTGAAATCTGGGGAGATGCAGGTGCGATTCGGGAGTGGCGACTCTCTGGATGCGATTGCATTGGGCATATGCGAGATTCCCTTATCTAGTGGGAGACTTTGTTAAATGACTGCTATTTTGTGCCAGGATGTGTGGCGAATATTATGTCTATTTTTGTATTAGATACTGAAGGATATAATGTAAATATTAAGAAACGTTCTCTATATTTATATGATAGAAATAATATTCAGATCCTTTGTTGTCCAAACGAGCATGGTCATTACATATTGCGTACCTCATAAGATATTTTTAATACTGAAATTAATAAACGTAAATATTCTAATATAAATAATACAGAATTGTGGCACATGAGGTTGGGTCATATAGGTGTGAAACGCCTAACCCAATTGGTTAATAATGGTTTGATACATGATCTCACCATTGAATATTATCCAACTTGTGAATCTTGTATTCGGGGTAAAATAACCAAAGCCCCATTTTCAGGTGTTGGACACCGAGCCACTGATTTATTAGAACTCATACATTCTGATGTATGTGGTCCCATGAGTCAGACTGCATACAATGATTTTTCATACTTCATCACCTTTACCGATGATTTGTCATGGTACGATTATGTTTATTTGATGAAACATAAGTTGGAAACCTTTGAAAAGTTCAAAGAATTACGAAATGAAGTAGAAAAAAACTGGACAATATATTAAATGCCTTCGATCTGATCGAGGCATATATGAATGGAGAGTTCACTGATTATTTAAAGGAGAATGAGATTCTCCCTCAATATACTCCTTCAGGCACTCCACAATATAATAGAGTGTTAGAAATGAGAAATCAGAATTTATTGGATATGGTCCGATTGATGTTGAGTTATACAGATTTGCCCTATTACTTATGGGGTTATGCTATTTTAACTGACGCTCATCTCCTAAATAAGATTCCTTCCAAAGTTGTTCCTACGACTCCGTATGAGATATGGACAGGTGGGAAATCGAATCTTAGTTATGTTAAGATTTGGGGGTGTCCTGCATATGTCATGATGGCTCAGAAGAATAAGCTTTTACCTCGAGGGCATAATTTTAGGTTTGTTGGATATCCTTCAAATACGAAAGAATATTTGTTCTATGATACCGAGCATCGAAATGTGTTCGTAGCTCACTTCGCAAAATTTCTAGAAATAGAATTTTCGTCTGAAGGTGGTGATCATAGACATGTTGAACTTCATGAAGTACAACCTGGAACCAATGAACCAACAGAGGAACTTGAAGTTCAAGAAGATGAAGAACCTTCAACACACACACTCCGTAGATCACACATGGAATCTAGACCTCCTGAACGCTTTTATTTGATACAAGAAAAGAGTCTCGATGTTCTCTTAGTTGAAGAGACTGACCCTTTTACCTAAAAAGAATCGACGTTGGACATCGACTCCGTGAAGTGGAAATACGCCATGAAATCCGAGATGGACTCAATATATGAGAATCAAGTTTGGAACTTGGTTCCGCTTACCGAAGGAATTGTTCCTATCGGTTGTAAATGGATTTAAAAAAGGAAGCGAGGGCCCGATGGAAAGGTTGAAACTTTTAAGGCCTGATTGGTAGCTAAAGGTTACTCGCAACGACCCGGTGTCGACTACGATGAAACTTTTCGCCAGTTGCAATGCTAAAGTCTATAAGGATTTTATTGTCTATAGCCGCTTACCATGATTACGATATTTGGCAAATGGATGTCAAAACGGCTTTACTAAATGGGTTTCTTGATGGAGAAATCTATATGGAACATCCGGAGGGTTTTGCATTCAGCGAGAACTCGGGCATGGTATGAAAGTTGAAGAAGTCTATTTCTGGACTTAAACAGACTTCACGAAGTTGGAATCTTCGATTCGACAAGATAATCAAATTGTCTGGTTTTCTCAAGAATTCGGAAGAATCCTGTGTGTATAAGAAGGCCAGTGGGAATATGGTGGTATTATTAATTCTCTATGTTGATGACATCTTTATCATTGGGAATGATATCGGGATGATGCAAGGCGTCAAAGCTTACCTCTGTAAGAATTTCTCCATGAAGGACCTGGGTGAAGCTTTTGTTAGTGTCCTAGACATGCCCAAGGTCTCTAATACATGATTTAGTGTGTGAATGATCAAGAGAGTTGCAGAAAAACTTACATTGATCAGATGTGGATTTCAAAAATTTGTTTGATTGTTGGAAGCTCCAAGCTTTCTATGAGTGAATCCAATCCAAGGATGATTTTCCCTATCATCTTCTTTGACTCCTTAAGTGCTAGCTTGGATGAAATTTTGCAACAAAATTTCAAGAACAAGAAATGGTGTGTTCGGCCAAATGGAAAGGAGAAGAGAGATGACGTGTTTTCTTTGTATTTTTGTTTCTAAAACATAATCAAAGTCAACTCACAAAATTTTGTGTATATGTTTTACCAAAAGCAAAAGGTGTTGGAGGGAAAATGACAATAAATGCCCTCAACCACTTCCATCACCAAAAGTGACTAATGATATAAGTTGGTGGGCCCCACCTATTAAATTCAAAATTAAAGTGGCTTGCTCAACACACTTTGGGCCCAGATTCGTTTAATCCGATTAAATGAATTTTTCCGTCGCGACGTAATTAAATCCAATTTAATTAAATAATAGTGTCTAGCAAAATTATTACGAAAGTCGCTTGCGAATTAATTCCAAATTAATTCGTTCGTCCGAATTAAAATCCAATTTTAATTCCGCTTTGAAATCCGATTTCAATTAATATATCCAATATATTATTTAATCGATTAATTCCAAATTAATCGCGTTCTCTCTTCCATTAGAATTTTATCCCAGATAAATTCTTGTCGCAATTAATCCCAGATTAATTTTCTCTCTTATAATTAATCATAGATTAATTTTGTTCGAGTCAAGTGTCATCGGTGAATCTTTGGGAAACGACCCAAGAGATCCCTGGATATGTTGGCAGTAAATTCGGTTGTCGGACTATCCAAACACGTGCGCACCCCGTACAATGTTCTTACCGATTTACAAGACATGGTTGGCTTCTAGCAAAACACCGTGCCTACCCAATTCTCCAGAAATATTCAACAAAGAATATATAATCTATATCAAGCACAATATACTATGTATTGCGTATTACGATCCAGTATCGGATGTCACATGCTAGGCATGAGGCTGGAATTGTGTCTGCCCCGTACGAAGCATATATCGGATCACTAGCAACTAGTCTCTGTAATCGGATAATCATGACCTAGTCATATTATCCTGATAGCTGCAGCATTTAAGAGTACTAGTTCTGTATCCCAACGTGATCATCATCTCCATATGACTGAAGTGATACTTCCATCTTGACATCACACCCAATACACTACGATTCTCAGTATACCCAGAAGAGGCGTACACATAACCTATTAAAGCTCCGGACGAAGCGTACTAATTGTCGCAAGTATTAGCGATGAAGTCTCAGATTAAGACCATATACACCTACCCTGATTCAGATTCCCATAGACATATTGTCATACTACCAATGAGATTCAGAGGGGTCTATATAGAGCAAAGCTATTCCCGGTCCAACGGCTAACAGAATCTCCTATTACACTTGCATGAGTATCCAATACCCAAATATATGAGAACTATGCCGTTAAGCTTCCATAACGCGCACAAGTGTAATACTAGCTTATTCCGCATTATCGATGTCCAGTCTCGATAATACTACGACTAGGGATATTTAATGATTAAACCTTTCGTGGATTAATATTGTCTCATATCTTATTAATCTGGTACTAATCATATGGACTTTTATCATTTATATATCCAAGTAATCCAATTACAAAATGATAAAAGAGCAATTTAATTTGTCACATAGTTAATTTGTACAAAGAACACCATGTCTTTTACAAATAATGATGCTATGGGTCATAATTGTCCAACAATCTCCCACTTGGCCTATAGCCAATCACTCAAGTGTTCAACACCTGAACTATGTACGGGTCACTCAAACTTATGCTGAGATATCGCTTTCGCCAGCGGATATGCAAGGTTGTCATCTGAAATGATCTTTTTGATTTTGACATCGCCATGATGTATGATCTGACGAATCAGATGAAACCATCGAAGTACATACTTGGATCATTGAGGAGATCGTAATTCCTTAGCCTCTGTTATAGCCTAGCTCATCTGCTAACAGAATTATTCCTAATCTAATTAGGAATTTTATAGATCCAAAATGCTTCTTTTGCTGCCTCAGTCGCAGCAATGTATTCCTCTTTTGTTGTTGAATCGACAATAGTATATTGCTTGGAAGATTTCCAGCTCATTGTTCCATTGTTCAAACAAAATATGTACCCTTATTATAACTTACAGTCGTCTTTTTCGGTTTGGAAACTTGCAACGGTGATCCCAGTCACCCCAAGTTCTCCATCTCCATAAATTAAGAAAGCATCTTTAGTTCGTCTAAGATACTTAAGGACGTTCTTAACATAAATCTAGTGACCATCACCTGGATCGGCCTGATTGTGACTGCAGATGCTCAAAGCATATGAGACACCAGGTCGCGTACATCTCATGGCATACATGATCGATCCGACTGCAGAACCGAATGAGATCTGACTCATTGAATCTCTCTCATCTTGAGTTTTAGGAAACATGTCCTTAGATAGAGAGACGTCATGTGACACCGGAAGCAGCCCCTTCTGGGCTGTGATCCATGTTGAATCTCTTCAACACTGTCAATGTACGAGTTCTCGGAGAGTGCCAACAACTTTTAGATCTATCCCAATAGATCCTTATTCCTAGAATAAAGGTTCACTCTCCCAAGTTTCTCTATAGAGAATTTTAATGAAAGCCAAGCTTTCACCGATTTTAATATGGGAATGCAATTGCTAAGAAGTAATACATCATCAACGTATAAGACAATCAATGTCAGTTCTCTCCTACTAACTTTCTTATATACACAAGTATCATCTTCGTTTTGAATGAAACCATATACCATTATGATCTCATCAAAACGTTGGTTCTAAGATCACAATGCTTGCTTCAATCCATAAATGGATTGATTTAACTTGCAAACCTAGTTTACATGTTTTGGCGCGATAAAACTGTCAGGCTGTTATATAAAACATCCTCTAAAAGGTTTCGATTAAGGAAAGTGATTTTGACGTCTAGCTGCCATATTTCATAATCGAAATATGTAGCATTAGCAAGCATTATCTGAATAGATTTAATCATGGCAATGGGTAAAAGGTTTCGTCGTAATCGACACTATGTTGATGACAATACCCTTTCGCTACAAGCCTAGCTTTGTACATTTGTATGTTGCCATCCATGTATGTCTTCACCATGAAGACTCATTTGCTACCAATAGGCACAATGCCTTCTGGTACATCAACCAGTGTCCAAACTTGGTTGGTATACATGGAATCCATTTCGGACTTCATGGAATTTTGCCATAAATGGAGTCGATACCTTGTATCACTTCCTCATACGTAGCCGGTTCATTATCCTCAATAAGATTAATATCTACATGAGGTGAGATCAGAAACTCATACCTCTGAGGTTGCCTTCTGACTCTCTCCGACCTACGCGGTTCTTGTGTATTAGAAGATTGTGAAACAGTCTCATCCCTGATGAACTTTTCGTGTTCCTTGAAGAGATCGGTGCCATGAATAGTATCACTTCGATTTTCATCGAGTTTTACTTTCCTCCCACTTACCATTGCATTTAGGAATTCCTCTAAGGAAAACCACATGTAGAGCAACAAATATTTTGTTCTCTTATGGGTTATGAAAATAACATCCTTTGGTTTCCCTAGGATAACCAATTTACAAATAGGCACTTATCCGATTTGGGTTCTAGTTTGGTACCATCCAAACGTTTAACATATGCCCAGCATACCCAAATCTTTAGGAATGAGAAACCCGATTTCTTTCATGTCCATATTTCATATGGAGTCTGTCCAATAGACTTTGATGGAACCTTATTCAAAAATAAGTATTTCACTATTCAATGCGTATCCTGTGAAGGAAATTAGTAGCTCGGTGCGACTCATTATTGACCTTACCATGTCCAACAAAGTTCGATTTCTTCTTTCGTACACACCACTCAATTGAGGTGTTCCGGGAGGAGTCTACTGTGAAAGAATACCATACTCTTTCAAGTAATCGAGAAACTCATTGCTCAAGTATTTTCCACCACGGTCCAACCGTGATTTTTTAATACTTTTTCCGGTCTGTTTTTCTACTTCGTGTCGAAACTCTTTGAATTTATCAAATGTTTCCGACTTGTGTTTCTTAAGACACACATAACAATAATGTGATGCAACATCCGTACAGGTTACGAAGTATTTTTATCCACCTCTAGCCTGGCAAGACATGGGCCCACATACGTCACTATGAATGAGGGCTAACAGTTCAGTGGCACGTACACCTTTACCGCTAAAAGGCGTTTTAGGCACTTTGCCTAATAAACAAGATTCGCAGACGTCATATGAACTATGATCAAATCCGTCCAAGTAACTATTCTTCCAAAGAGTGGATATACGAGTCTTGTTAATGCGTTCCAGACGACAATGCCTCAAATAAGTCTCATTAGAATTACTCAATTTTGAGCCTTTTTTTTATCATGGTATATGTTTGAGATTTATTTATATTCAAAATATAAAGAATATTATTAACATCTGCTGTACATAACAAAATGTTATTTTATATATAAAACACCTAGTGTTCCTGAATACAAAGGTACACCCACAGCGGGTTAAACAAAATACAGAGATGATGTTCCTAGTCAAACTAGGTACAAAATAACAGTCACCTAATGTAATTACATGCCCCAGGGAAGATACAAAACATAGGTCCCAACGGCCAAAACAGCGACTCTCGTCCCATTTTTGACTCGTAGGTCTATCTCATCTGAAGCCAGTCTCCTGCTAATCAGCAGATCCTGCACATCAGTACATATATGAGTATCACATCCAGAATCAAAAATCCAATTTTTAAAACCAGTAGTGGACATGTGAGTATAACAAACACACCTGAAGCCGGAGCTTTGCCCGTCTTCACTTCCTCCAACTCCGCCTTGTACTCACGGCAGTCATGCTTTCAGTGACCCTGTTTTCCATAATGTAGGCATACATCTTGGGATATGTCCTTAGTCTTCCTAGAAGACTGTGATGATTTAGCCTTGCCCATTTTTCTTCCTTTTCTGCACACCCCCAGAAGCCTTCGGCCAAGCCATGGCCATCTAGGATGTCAAAGTAAGATACGCCTCGCGCTTCTTGCCCTTTAGAAGCTCTGGCTCTGCCTCATTGAACATAGCCATTAAATCTCCAAGAGTTTTCTCTTGGTTCATCATATTATAGTTTATGATGAACTCGCCCCGACATTCGAGCAAAGACTGTAAGATCAAATCTATAGAAGTCTCAGCCTCGAAGGTTATGCCCAGCTGACCTAGCTGTTCGATGTCAGAAATCATCTGCGACACATAGTGCTCGACAGACGTACATCTGACATACACGAGCGAAAGAGCTTCTTGTGCAATTCGTGCTTCTGAGCTCTAAGATTAGATCTATGAAGATCCTTCAATTTAAACATCATACTATAAAGATCCAATCCTTTGTTCTGACAACGAAACTGAGGAGTCATTGCGGCAAGCATGACGGATTGAGCACTAAAGTTATCATCACGATGAGTCTTCCAAAGCTCATGATCTACTATTTGGTCAACTTCGGGCTTAGACCCGAGAGGTTTCTCTATAACATAGAGTAACTTCTCGGCTCCCAGGACTATCCTGAGATTCATCTCCCAATCTGGAAAATTGGAGCCGTTAAAGACATTATCGCCCATGACGATGTCCCTAACGCTAATCTTTCCAGCCATCTCGATTGCAATAGTCCAATTATTCAATCAACGATATCAGGTACACTCAAAATGTAATGGTTACTATAGTCCAACTATATAACCAACTACAAGTGGAGTAGTGTGAAAACAGTCCAACTGTTCAATGAAAGCAATAAAAGATATTTCCTAACCTTTTCCTCTGAATCAACTAAGCTTTGGCTTTGGCTTAACAAGCTTAATGATTCCAGTTAAGCGTGACCCATTGATAGTGGGAAAGCTTCGTAATCCACGTCGATGTACAGAAATGACCTTGACTTTGGCCAACAAATCACAACTGCCCAAGACATGCGATATGTAACAAAGCTTTCGTGGTTCAAACACATCCGCGATGGATAATGATCTTGACTTTGGCCAAAAAACTAATGCCAATCTTGGATCTTGAGAGAGAACCACTCAATGGAAGGAAATCGCCTAATATTAAAGTGAGGGTTTTTCGCGTAAATTGGCAACCAATTTATTATCTTTGATTAGGTCTCATCATACACCCTTAAACATGCATTCTAAAAGCATAATAAGGCGCGAATAAAATAATAATGATATGCGGATGGATATATAATAATTTGTTCCTAGAACAAATCTCTCCATTTCCTCTCTCCCGCTATCATTATTCATACTTCTACCCAATTACATAATACATTAAAGAAACCTCATTTACATTGAGGGGAATTGGTGAGAAGAGAAATACAAAGAGTAAAGAGATAATATGCTGGACACGCAGGTCCAATTTAATAAATTCTAAATTTATTACAATAATTTCCAAAATTGCCCTCACCCTTCTAATATCCATCCGATATACATTATTCATACAATACATCCATGTATTCA
This sequence comes from Zanthoxylum bungeanum, assembly GCA_019454045.1. Taxonomy (NCBI): domain Eukaryota; kingdom Viridiplantae; phylum Streptophyta; class Magnoliopsida; order Sapindales; family Rutaceae; genus Zanthoxylum; species Zanthoxylum bungeanum. The sequence goes on from SKCR01040072.1 coordinate 59,116, forward strand.
CACAAAGCATGTTATTCAATCAATCTAATCCAATTAATTAATCTTTGAATTAATGAGCATATAATGTTCAAACAACGATTTGATTTGCGCGAGTCCAACTCGTTTAAGAATAAATACTCAAAGTACGTATTCTTGAATTATATCGAACTATAATTTTAAATCCAATTTAAATTCTATTCAATACTAATTCTAATTTAATTCCAAATTAAATAATTACACTTATTTATGTGCCTTTTAGAATTAAATTCTAAATCTAATCTAAATGGGTTACAAATGCCCAATTAGTATCAAATACTATTCAGTTAAAGTCCAATGGGCTTTCAATTAATTCTTAAGGCATGGGCTTTGGCCAATATGGATCCAACCCAAAATTCCAAGGCCCAAATAGGAATCACCGTATTGCAAAAAATCAATTTAGGCCCATTAGGCCAAATTAAATTATTAAAGGCCCAAAAGTCATATTTGGACTTTATGGAAATGGTTTTTGGCCCAATTGGATCCAACCCAATTGTCCAAAACCAAACTTGGACCAACCAAGCCCATTAAGCCCAAATATAACAAATTAGCCCAATCCAGTTTAAAGACTAATTCTTTTAACATGATATTCTAATTATCACATTAATTTTATTAAAGTGTAATTAACACAATTAATTAATTAAACTAATATTTCTAAAACATCAATTAAATTAATTAATCATGCTAATATTATCCAATCATGTCCAACACAAATTGAAGCAAAATAATTCATTCTAACATGCTTAGGGTTCACGGCAATTTGGGGAAATAATATCCAATTTTGATTTCAATCAAATTAAATCAACAATCAATATTCATTTCATGCTTTAAACATATCCAATAGTCTAAAATCAAAAAAATCACCATGATACAACAAAGGTTTATATTCGGCTATGGTGGGATTTTTGGGGAAAATTAATCCAATCAATTTTTTCTCAAATCAAAGATGCACAAATCCAATTCATAACCAAACAACCATAACCAAACAACCAATTTAGGCATTTACAAGCTCCAAGCATAAAATCCTAAATTAAAGTATATAAACCTTAAACTTAAATCATGCTTAGACAAGGCTTTGATACCATTGTTAGTGTCCTAGACATGCCCAAGGTCTCTAATACATGATTTAGTGTGTGAATAATCAAGAGAGTTGCGGAAAAATTTACATTGATCGGATGTGGATTTCAAAAATTTGTATGATTGTTGGAAGCTCCAAGCTTTCTTTGAGTGAATCCAATCCAAGGGTGAGTTTCCCTATCACCTTCTTTGACTCCTTAAGTGCTAGCTTAGATGAAATTTTGCAACAAAATTTCAATAACAAGAAGTGGTGTGTTCGGCCAAATGGAGAAGAGAAGATAGATTAAGTGTTTTCTTTGTATTTTTTTTTCTAAAACATAATCAAAGTCAACTCACAAAATTTTGTGTATATGCTTTACCAAAAGCAAAAGCAAAAGCAAAAGGTGTTGGAGGGAAAATGGCAATAAATGCCCTCAACCACTTCCATCACCAAAAGTGACTAGTGATGTAAGTTGGTGGGCCCACCTCTTAAATTCAAAATTCAAGTGGCTTGCTCAACACACTTTAGGCCCGGAACCGTTTAATCCGATTAAATGAATTTTCTGTCGCGACGTAATTAAATCCAATTTAATTAAATAATAGTGCCTAGCAAAATTATTACGAAAGTCGCTTGCGAATTAATTCCAAATTAATTCGTTCGCCCGAATTAAAATCCAATTTTAATTCCGCTTTGAAATTCGACTTCAATTAATATATCCAATATATTATTTAAACAATTAATTTCAAATTAATCGCATTCTCTCTTCTATTAGAATTTTATCCCATATAAATTCTTGTCGCAATTAATCCCATATTAATTTTCTCTCTCTTATAATTAATCCTAGATTAATTCTGTTCGAGTCAAGTGTCATCGGTGAATCTTTGGGAAGCGACCCAAGAGATCCCTGTATATGTTGGCAGTAAATTCAGTTGCCGGACTATCCAAACAAGTGCGTACCTCGTACCACGTTCTTACCGATTTACAAGACATGGTTGGCTTCTAGCAAAGCACCGTGCCTACCCAATTCTCCAGAAATATTCAACAAAGAATATATAATCTATATCAGGCATAATATACTATGTATTGCATATTACGATCCAGTATCGGATGTCACATGCTAAGCCTGGAGCTGGAATTGTGTCTGCCCCGTACGAAGCATATTTCGGATCACTAGCAACTAGTCTCTGTAATCGGATAATCATGACCTAGTCATATTATCCCGATAGCTGCAGTATTTAAGAGTACTAGTTTTGTATCCCTGCATGATCATCATCTCCATATGAATGAAGTGATATTTCCATCTTGACATCACACCCAATGCACTACGATTCTCATTATACCCAGAAGAGGCTTACACAAAACCTGTTAAAGCTCCGTATGACCAAAACCAAAGCGTAATGATTGTCGCAAGTATTAGCTATGTAAGTCTCAGGTTAAGACCATATACACATACCCTGATTCAGATTCCCATAGACACATAGTCATACTACCAATGAGATTCTGAGGGGTCTATCCAGAGCGAAGCTGCTCCCGGTCCAACGACTAACAGAACCTCCTATTACACTTTCATGAGTATCCAATACCTAAATATATGAAAACTATGTCGTTAAGCTTCCATAACGCGCACAAGTGTAATACTAGCATATTCCGCATTATCGATGTCCAGTCTTGATAATACTACGACTAGGGATATTTAATGATTAAACCTTTCGAGGATTAATATTGTCTCATATCTTATTAATATGTTACTAATCATATGGACTTTTATCATTTATATATCCAAGTAATCCAATTACAAAATGATAAAAGAGAAATTTCATTTGTCACATAGTTAATTTATACAAAGAACACCATGTCTTTTATAAATAATGATGCTATGGGTCATAATTGTCCAACAACTTCTTATATCTTAGGCATAAAACTATATATAGAGAGAGAAATGAAGCTTATTGGGTTATCCCAATCAACGTACATAGATAAGATCTTAGAACGGTATAATTTTGGTAACTGTAAGACATCAAACATAACGTTCAGAGATGGCTTACATCTTTCAAAGAAGATGTGTCCACAAATAGAAGATGAGAAGATTAGAATGTCTAATCAGCCTTATGCTTCGTGTTTTGGCAGCATTATGTATGACATATTGTGTACTAGGCCTAATATCGGCTTCGTAGTTAATGTGACCATCAGATATGAGTCCAATCCAGGAAATGACCATTGGATGGCCATTAAATATATCCTCAAGTATCTCAAAGGTACTAAGGAAAAGTTTATTATTTATGAAGGAAACGAACTGCAAGTTAATGGGTATACAGATTCCAATTTCCAATCGGATCCTGATGATAGAAAGTCTACATCATGATTCTTGTTTACCCTTAACGAATGTGCAGTTTGTTGGAAAAGTTCCAAACAGGGGTCGATAGCTGATTCCACCACAGAGACGAAATATATTGCAGCTTCTGAAGCTGCAAAGGAAGCTGTATGGGTTATGAACTTTATCACAGAATTGGGAGTAGTCCCAAGTATCAAGAATCTAATTCCATTATAATGTGATAATACTGGAGCCATTGCGCAAGAAAAAGAACCAAGGGCGCATCAGAAGTTGAAGCATGTGGAACGAAAGTACCACATCATTCGAGAGATTGTGTCGCGGGGGGACATTATCATGTGCAAGGTACCGAGTGAAGATAATATAGCAGACCCACTTACCAAGGCCATTCCTCTGAAGTTATTTGATAAACATGTGGAGTCGATGGGTATTAGATACAATCGATATTGGCACTAGAGCAAGTGGGAGATTTTGTTATGGTTGGTGCTCTGAGCGCCAATTATATTATGTATTTCCTTGTAAATACTAATATAACATTTTATTATGAATAAAATAAACAGTTTCTTTTATATAACATCCTCTTTTATATGGTAAAGACGTAGCAGACCTTAGAATGATTAGTTATGATACTGTTGCAAAAGTAGCGCACCTGACATTGTGTTGTATCATGATGTTGTCATTCTTAGATAGTTCCTGGTCAAGGTTTACATTACTTGGTCAGTAAAGTAAACCTGTTGAGACTGGTACATGTCGTATATTGGAATCTTGGATTTCGATGGTTTCTCAATGAACCATGAGTCTTGGAGACTCATATAGACGTGTAGGTGTTTATAGCGGATAAACACTGAATGACTCACCAAAGTTTCTTAATGGATGGTACACCAACGTCAATAAGAATCTTCTCGGGTTGAGTGAGCATAATGATTCTTTGACTTGAGATATCACTATGGATATATGAGTTATCATCCACACTTAGATGGCAGTCACATCACCGATCTATTTAGATCAGACCTCAGTCTGTTCGTTGGGTGTGGACTGATGCTCAGGATATCCTGTGTGTATCAAGAAATGATCATTCAGTTCTGTGTACAGAGCATATGTATTCAATATGGAATTAGCAATCTGTTAAATCCATGGGCCCATGGTACACTGTAGAAATAAGTTCTTAGTGTTATTAAGGGATTGCTAATAGAAACGTCCACGTGATTATATCTATAGAGATTTGACGTTTACATCTATATCTCTGGAATAATCCGGATACCTGTGACGGAAGGATTATATGTATGCTATGACCTCGACCCGTATGGTTCAGAGAGTTTATCTGTGTTCGTCATAATTTTCGGGTGGGTGAATTATGGACACGAAATTTGATTTCGTGATGGATATGCCTTAATTTAGAGAGTCTCACTAATGAAATATGCTTGTAGAGCACTAGAGCAATTTTTATGAATAATACTGATTATTTATAACTCGTTTAACGATTAAATGAAAAATACATGCAATCGGGACCTAATCGTCATTTCTGAATTAATGTGTATTTGTATTTAGTATTTGATATTATTAAATACACATTAATTAAATATCAAACTGTGATATTTGACATATATCATTAATATATGTATTTGAGATATTTAATGTAAATATAATACATATATTTAAAATATTTATATTTATATTTATTATTTAATTAGTTAATTGTTAAATAATTAAATTAATTAATATAATAAATATCTTAAGTAATGATTTTAACTTTTAAATGGCTTGATTCTATAGGTCCATTTATTTGTTTACTTTATAAAAGATAAATGTTATCATTTATAAAAGAAAACATGTTCCAATCAAATTGAAATAAAAATGAAATAATTTATTATTTTTTTTTCTTCAATTTTCGGCCAACAAGCAAAAAAATATAAAAGCTTTGTTTATTTTTTATTTTTTAACTTAGACAAGTTACACAAATATTTTCAAAGAGAGTTGAGAGAAAAAGTAGAAGAAAAGAAAGAAAACAAAGGCAAAAACTTGGTATTTTGTAAGTATTTTCATACTTTCTTCTACATGGAAATTATTTCTATTAATCTTAGCCTCAATTTGTGTTGCTTAGTTGTTTTCTCTACTCTTTGAGTTTGTAATTAAATATGTTTGAAGCTTGTTGGAGGTGTTTTACATGTTAGATTAATTAATAAGCTAATTAGGAGTAATTAAGTTTATTTGATTAATTAGTAATTTATGTTGTCATTCTAGAGTTGCTTAGCCACTCATATATGATCTATAATTATTTTTGAGTTGTTTCATGGTGTTGAGACTTGATTGGTGTGGTAAGGATTGGATTAAAGTGATGAATTTGTTTAATTTGGTTTAATTTATCAATTTGTGAAAATTGTAAAATTAGGGTTCATAACCCCCTCCAAATTTGGGGCTTTTCATATATGTGATGTAATTTGATGTATATATGATGTATATTAAATTTGTGATTGATTGGATTTGATCTTGACATGTTTTTGAACTAAAAATGACCAAATTACAAATCCTGGAAAATTAGGGGTGCTCTAGGCAATTTCCAAAAATTTGGGGATTTGTGTTGCAAATTATTTTTTCATGTATTAGACATGTATTAATCGTTTTGGGATTGATTTGGAATCAATTAAATATGTGTTTGACTATTTAAGGATAAAAATGATCAAATTGTAAAATTTGGGGTGCAATTCGGTAATTAAAGGAAATATGATTTTTTGGGTTAAAATTTTAGATTTTACGTATTGGTTAATTAAATAAATAAGTTTATTTAATTGATCCAAGAAAAAAAATTTGAAATCGGAAAATTTTGATTTTCCACGTTCCGCTGCGCTAACCCTGCAATTCCCTATAAAACCCCAACACAGCTTTACTTCGACCATTTCCTGTTCTACGGTTATGACATTGGTCATGGATTCATCAAGTACTTTAGGAAATTCAGCCTTTAAAACTCCCATTGAAGCGTTCTTACTTGAATTATGTGATCTTCTATAAAGAGATAATCTGCTTTTACCCCCATTAGGACTCTTCTCCTAATATAGTGATCATTAAAAGCCTTACATTATCATAGCCTTGACAGACAACACTATGCGTCATTACAGGAATGGGAAAGAGTATAAAACTCTACAGTACTTTTTGAATTGCACAAAGTTTCAGTTGTCCCTTTTAAACCTAGATCTTAGGATCTCCAGTCAGCTAGGTTGGGTTTCCATAGTGACAATTCTTAATTTATAGGCTTCAAGCCCATTCCCCACAATGACTTCTCAACTTTTTCTCTAGGTAAATCTTTAGTAAGTGGATCCGCTAGGTTTTCCTTCGATTTGACATAATCTATTGAAATTATGACACTCGAGCTCAGTTGTCGTATGGTATTATGTCTGCGATTTATGTGTCGAGACTTACTATTATACATTGTAATTTGGGCTCTCTCAATATGTAACCACCCTAATTTTGTAGCTCATGCTTTGCTTTTCGTTCCCGGGTCAGTAAGTAAATTCCGAAATCAAATTGAAGTAATGAATATTTAATTTAGTCAAGTCTAAATTTCCATTGTTATGTTTTTGGCCCATATTAAAGAATTAGAAAGAAATATGAGTGAGCCCATATTTAATTAAATAAAAGAAAGAAAGAAAAGGTAAGTCCAAGCCCATGATTAATTAATTAATTAAAGAAGAGAGCCCAAGGCCCAAATTTAGTGTAATCTCTACACTTTTCTAGATTTTTATTTTAAAGAAGAGGAAATAAAAATCAAAACAAAAAGGAAAAGGAAAAGGGGAAAAACATTTTTCTTCTTCTTTTAGTCTGGACGTGGGAGAGAGAGAAAGGAAAAATTTCCATTTTACTTGTCAACAATTTGAAACCAAATTAAGTAGTCCACATAAGTTGAACTCCAAGAACGGAAGAAAAGAGAGATTTTGGGGTGTTTTAAGAGAGAAAATGAGTTAAATCAAGGTAATATTTCTTAACCCAAATTTTAAAAATTTGAATTTTGGAGATTAGATGATTGAAGGATATTGTTGGGTTGATGAAGATGATGTTATGATGGTTTATGTTGAAGAAATGGGTATCTTGGGTAATTTTAGATTGGTTTTTCAAGTTTGTGGGTTTAGTAAGAATGATGGAATTGATGGTGTTTGGGTGTTGGGAGTGTGTTATAATGATGAATTAAATGATATACTTACTTGGGGATGCATTGTAGAAGTAAAATTTGATTTGGGTTGTGTGGGTTTTGATTTTGGGGACTGGTTCGGCTAGGCAGAATCTGCCTCCAAAAGCCAGAATTTTTTTTTATGAAACGCAACGCGTAACCAAAAGTCAAGGTGTCGTTTTTACAATTCATTGGAGGGATAAAAAGGTTCTAATGGGATAATCCGCTTAGGTTAAGGAATTTTATTTGACTATGAATCGTATTTTATAACTGTTGATTCTAACGCCGTGTATTTTATAGATACTCGATAGAAGCCGCGCTCATCCCCAGCAACGTGAAGGAAAACTTAGATGGACTTCAAATCTATGAGTGGAGATTTATTTTCTTGCAAATTGATTTTATAATTATTGATTTTAGATTAAAATTTATTTCAAGACTTACTTTTAAAAAGTTTTAGGGCGTTAGCCTTGTTTAGTTTTCAGTTACTCGTTACATGAGATTTGATTTAAAGTTTCAAAGCTTATCAGTATTGTTTTTTATATTTTCGGGGCATGAGGGAAAAACTCACCCCAGTATGTAACTTGGCACAGTTGGAATTGACGGACAGAGACCGTGTGCACACGTAGAGCATGGCTAGGGGACGGCGATACGTAACACCCATAGACCCTAGTTTCAGAGCTTGGGTGGTAGCATAGATCTGTACCCTCAGTTCTAGTTTTGTGGCTTGGGGGACGACGATACGTAATGCCCCAAGACTGCCAGTTTTTGAGACAGTAGTGGCATGCTTTGGGGGTCGGCGATACGTAATGCCCCAAAGTCATGGATTTGCACTTCTGGCTCCAGTTAGGCGTATGGGGGGACGACGATATGTAACGCCCCCATGCATCCAGTTTTCTACAGCACCAGAGACATCTTTTTCAGACGTTTTCAGAAAAATATTTTCATATAAAAGAAAAGTATGATTTTCAAGGAAGTTTTCATAAAAGCTTTAAGTATAATGGTTTCTTATGATGTTCTGATCTGTTTTCTTATTTTTGTAGCTCCACTCCCTGAGATCTTCTGGACTCACCCCACCACTTCCCAGTTCTTTTGCAGGACACTCATTTTTGGTGAGCCATGTGCCGTTTTGGAGACCCAGTTCGAGGAAGAGTGTTACACTGTAGTCACTAGTCGTCAGGTCCATCATTCCAGAGCTATGTTCATTTAGAATGTAGTCTTCTGTGGAGGCATTTTTGTTGTATCATTGACATGAGTGATATTGTTTACACTTTGTATTACTTTAGTGCATATATATATGTATGAGTTTTCATTTATGATTTTGCATTCAAGTTGATTTAAGCATACAAGTTGGCATGTGTGATTTAATGGATATTGCATAACATAGAGATAAAAACAAGTGTTCTAGTTCATGAGTTAAAGGCTTAGGTGACAATGGATATTCCACCACCACCAGTGGGAGTACCCATGGTTTACCAAATAGTACCTCCTTTAAATGTACCTGACCCCACTACATACCGAGCCGGACCTTCTGTTATGCCTCATGAGCCACCCCCAGTGATGATTCAGGTCATGCAGCGGCAAGAGCTCCTGGTATCATTACATGATTTCCGTATGCTTCATCCTCCCACGTTCTCGGTAGTAAAGACCTCTCCAGATCCTTGTGGTTTTATTGAGGAGTCAGATCGGATTTGTACAGCTTTGGGGTGCTCTTCAGAGAGAGCAGTGGAATTAGTTAGTTTTCAGTTGAAAGATGTCGCCAACACCTGGTTTATGTCTTTTCGGGATGGTAGGCGTCGAGATGCCCCTCCTCTGACGTGGGCTGAGTTCAGTACGGCCTTTATGTCTAGATTTTTGCCACAGACAATCAGGGATGCCAGGGCCCGTGAGTTTCAGCATTTAGTATATGGCGAGCAGATGACAGTTTCAGAATACGACATATGGTTCACACGGTTATCTCGCTATGCTCCTCGTCTGATTAGTACTGAGGAAATGAAAGTGAAGAGGTTTGTAAACGGGCTTCGGGACTACTTATTTCGTTCCATTCATTTTACGGAGACTACTACCTAGACTCAAGTTTTGGATGCTGCTTTGCGGTTTGAAGCACGGGTTAAATAAATACAAGCATAAGAGGAGTCTCGAAATGGACCTAGATCATAGGAGAATGCGAGACCTCAACAGAGTGGGCTTGGTAGACAGCAACAGATGTCAGCTCCGCCTATGACACGTAGAGATATGGGTTCAGTTCAATGGGGACATGACTGTAGGCCGGTTCAGAGTGGTACTTTTCGTGCAGTTTCCTCCCCATCGGTAGCCCAGCCTGGGTGAGCCCTACCGCAGTGTCCTGTTTATGGACGAGCTCATGCAGGGACTTGTAGATCTTGGAGCAATGGTTGTTATCGATGTGGACAGTTGGGTCATTTGAAGAGAGACTATCTGGTGCCAGCAGAGCAGCTGCCATCTTTCAGTGCCGCCCCATCTTCACCTCAGCCACAACCTAACAGAAATGTAGGAGGAGGAGAGCAGAGGCCAGTGAATAGAGGACAGACAGTAGGAGGAAAGGGCCAACCAGTTGGTGATCGGGGACAGGCTTCTTCCAGCAGAGTTCATGGCAGAGTGTATACTCTTACTCCTCAAGAGGCACAGACATCCAATGCGGTAGTCACAGGTACATTGTTGATTGATTTCGTGCAAGCAAGAGTATTATTTGATTCATGAGCTACACACTTCTTTGTGGCACCGTGCTTTCTCACTCAGATGGCTAGGAACATTGAGCCTTTAGACTCCCATATCCTTATAGCTACACAGTAGGAGACCCCATAGAAGTGACACAATGTGTGGGGCAATGTTCCATAGATATCAACGGACATATTTCTTATGTCGATTTAGTAGTGTTGGGCATTACGAGTTTTTAGTAATATCTTTTGGTCTTACCAATTCCCCTACGGTGTTCATGGATCTAATGAACAGGGTGTTCAGACATTTTTTAGACCGGTTCGTGATAGTTTTTATTGATGATATTATGGTGTATTCGCGTAGTGAGAGGGAGCATGCAAAGCATTTGCATAAGGTGTTGCAGACACTGAGAGAACAAAAGTTATACGCTAAGTTCTCAAAGTTTGAGTTTTGGTTAAGTAGTGTGGTATTTTTGGGGCACGTGGTGTCCAAAGAGGGGATTGGAGTAGATTCTCAGAAGATTGAAGCTATTCAGAGTTGGCATCGACCAAAGAATGTAACAGAGATTCGTAGCTTTTTGGGATTAGCTGGGTATTATAGAAAATTCGTAGAAACATTCTCCAGATTAGCTGCTTCATTAACGCGGCTAACTCAGAAGAATGTGAAATTTGAGTGGTCTGATGCATGTGAGAAGAGTTTTCATGAACTCAAACGCCGATTGACTACAACTCATATCCTTGCATTCCCTACAGGATCATGAGGATTTGCAGTATATTGTGACACTTCCAGAGTGGGTTTAGGATGTGCATAGAGGGAAAATAATTGCTTATGCCTCCAGGCAATTGAAGCCTTATGAGCAAAATTACCCCACTCATGATTTGGAGATGGCTGCAATAATTTTTGCTTTGAAGATATGGCAGCATTACTTGTACGGTGAAAAGTTTGAGATTTTCACCGATCACAAAAGCCTCAAGTATATCCAGAGCCACAAGAAGCTTAATCTGAGGCAGAGGAGTTGGGTGGAGTTGTTAAAAGACTATGATTTCTCCATTCGGTATCATCTGGGTAAAGCTAATGTTGTTGCGGATGCCTTGAGCAGGAAGTCGATGGGAAATTTAGCTCACTTGCCAATTGAAAGACGATGTTCAGTTAAACAGATACAGAATTGTGTGCTGGATGGAGTGAACCTTCAGATGGCGGCTTAAGGAGGGTTGTTGGCTCAGATTCAAGTCAAATCCACTCGTGTTGATGAAATCAGAGTTGCACAAGAAGCAGATTCTGAAGTACAGCGGATTAGATGCCGATTACAGCAAGGCACTGAGGATGAGTATCATGTAGATAGTGAAGGCCTCGTAAGGAAGCAAAATAGAATTCTTGTGCCTCCAGTTCCAGAGTTGAAACAGTTGATATTGGAGAAGGCTCATACTTCATCTTACACCATGCACCCGGGGATCACCAAAATTTATCACGACCTTAAGGACCTGTATTGGTGGGATGGCATTAAAAAGGATGTAGCCGAATTTGTCGCCAAGTGTCTCACTTGTCAGCAGGTTAAAGCTGAACACTAGAGACCAGCAGGAAAGTTACAGAGTTCGGAGATTCCAGAGTGGAAATGGGAGAGAATCACCTTGGATTTTGTTGTTGGGCTCCCGCAAACCTCAAAGGGTTGTGATTCTATATGGGTGATTGTAGATAGATTAACGAAATCAGATCATTTTCTTCCAATGAAGACTAGCTTTACATCAGCTCAGTATGCCAAACTGTACCTTGATAAGATAGTGTCGTTGCATGGAGTTCTTATCTCAATTGTTTCAGATAGAGGTTCTCAGTTTACCTCTAAGTTTTGGCAATCATTTCAGGAGGCTTTGGGTTCATAATTATGCTTTAGCACAGCTCTTCACCCACAAACCGATGATAAGTCAGATCATACTATTTAGACTTTGGAAGACATGTTACGAGCCTGCGTGATTGACTTTGAGGGTGGTTGGGATCAGTACTTACCCCTCATAGAATTCGCCTATAATAACAGTTATCAAGCAAGTATTCAGATGGCGCCATTTGAGGCATTGTATGGGCAGAAATATAGATCACCAGTGGGATGGTTTGAAGTCGGGGAGCAGAAACTGTTAGGACCAGATTTGATACATGATGCCGTGGAAAAAGTAAGTTGATCAGAGATAGATTGAATACAGCTCAGAGTCGCCAGAAGAGTTACACAGATCATCGGAGGAAAGATTTGGAGTTTCAGGTAGGGGATTTAGTATTCCTTAAAGTATCTCCTTTCAAAGGAGTCATGAGATTTGGTAAGAATGGTAAACTTAGGCCTAGATTTATTGGGCGGTTCGAGATACTACGGAGAGTTGGAGGAAGAGCTTATGAACTTACGCTCCCACCCAGTATGGACAGGGTACATCCAGTTTTTCATGTATCTATGTTGCGGAAGTACTTGCGAGATGAATCCCATGTATTAGAGCCTCAGTCAGTTGATATCCATCAAGATCTGTCTTATTCAGAACAACCGATAACTGTTGTGGGTAGAGAGATAAGAAAGCTACGGTCTCAATGGATTCCTTCTGTCAATGTGGTTTGGCAGCATCACAGCGATCAAAAGACTACATGGAAACTAGAAGAAGTCATAAGAGAGCAATATCCCCAACTCTTTGCGAATGAAGGTACGATTGCTATCCTTTAAGCATTTCGATTCGAGGACGAATCATTTTAAGGGGGAGAATTTGTAACGACCCCAATTTTGTAGCTCACGCTTTGGTTTTCATTCCCGGGTCAGTAAGTAAATTCTGAAATCAAATTGAAGTAATGAATATTTAATTTAGTCAAGTCTAAATTTCCATTGTTATGTTTTCGGCCCAATATTAAAGAATTAGAAAGACATATGAGTGAGCCCATATTTAATTAAATAAAAGAAAGAAAGAAAAGGTAAGTCCAAGCCCATGATTAATTAAAGAATTAAAGAAGAGAGCCCAAGGCCCAAATTTAGTGTAATCTTTACACTTTTCTAGATTTTTGTTTTAAAGAAGAGGAAATAAAAATCAAAACAAAAAGGAAAAGGAAAAAGGGAAAAACATTTTTCTTCTTCTTTTAGTCTGGACGTGGGAGAGAGAAAAGGGAAAAATTACCATTTTACTTGTCAACAATTTGAAACCAAATCAAGTAGTCCACATAAGTTGAACTCCAAGTTTTGGTGGTGGTAGCATAGATCTGTACCCCAAGTTCTAGTTTTTTGACTTGGGGGACGGAGATACGTAACGCTCCAAGACCGCCAGTTTTTGAGACAGTAGTGGCATGCTTTGGGGGACAGCAATACGTAACGCCCCAAAGTCATGGATTTGCACTTCTGGCTCAAGTTAGGCGTATGGGGGGACGATGATACGTAACATCCCCATGCCCCAGTTTTCTACAGCACCAGAGACATCCTTTTTAGAAGTTTTCAGAAAAATGTTTTCATATAAAAGAAAAGTATGATTTTCAAGGAAGTTTTCATAAAAGCTTTAAGTATAATGGTTTCTTATGATGTTCTGATCTGTTTTCTTATTTTTGTAGCTCCACTCACTGAGATCCTCTGGACTCACCCCACCACTTCCAAGTTCTTTTACAGGACACTTCTTTTTGGTGTGCCATGTGCCATTTTGGAGACCTAGTTCGAGGATGAGTGTTACACTGCAGTCACTAGTCGTCGGGTCCATCATTCCAGAGCTATATTCATTTAGAATGTAGTCTTCTGTGGAGTCATTTTTGTTGTATCATTGACATGAGTGATACTGTTGAAACTTTGTATTACATTAGTGCATATATATATATATGTATGAGTTTTCATTTATGATTTTGTATTCAAGTTTATTTAAGCATACAAGTTTGCATGTGTGATTTAATAGATATTGCATAGCATAGAGATAAAAACAAGTGTTCTAGTTCATGAGTTAAAGGCTTAGGTGACAGTCGGATCTGTTGCCTGCCGGTAACATTCCCGTATTGGGGATGTTACACAATAGCCGATTGACTATCACAATGTATGCTTATCACTGGCACTGGTTTGGGCCAATTTGGAATATCTTCTAGCAAATTTTGAAGCCATTCCGCTTCTTCCGTTGTTTTGTCTAATGTTATGAACTCTGATTCCATAGTAGACCGGGTAATACATTTTTACCTCGAGGATTTCCATGACACTGTTGCACCACCAAGTGTGAAAATAAATCCACTCGTAGATTTGGAATCCACTATATTAGATATCCAGTTAGCATCGTTGTATCACTCTAGAACAGCAGGATATCTTGTATAATGCAGACCATATTTTGAAATTTTTCTCAGATACCTCAAAACTCTTATTATGGCTTTCCAATGGTTATGTCATGGATTGCTCGTATATCTGCTAAGCCTGTTTACAGCTTGAGCGATATCAAGTCGTGTGTAATTTGTGAGATACATCAGACTTCCGATGATTCTCGAATACTCTAA
>SKCR01040073.1:0-60201 GCA_019454045.1 Zanthoxylum bungeanum
CAGAAAAGAACAACCTCAACACCAACAGAAACCTCTTAACTAACCATCATGTTGTACCACCACCAACCTACATGATAAACTCTGGCCTACCCGAAGAACATGTCCTCCGAACATTCCACCAGAAGGCCCATATTATGGGAATATGTGATAATAGTGATAGCGAAGTTGGAGAAAGTAATGAATTTTGGGAAGAATTCTCGAACTATGATGAAGAAGTGGTCGGTTATATAGTGACGCCACTAAACAGAAGGAATAGATGGAAGAGAAGGAAAAAGAAGAGGGAAAAAATGGGGGAAACACTATGTTTCACCAACTGAAGAAAACTCAAGCATAGATCGGCATTTGAGAGTTTTCATGTTCCTCCTAAGAATACATGAGGGCTATGGTTGATGCCCTAGGATGAATAATGGTACCAGCGAACTCTAATCTAACTGTAGTCGCCGAGTCCTTACAAAATAAAAAAAAATAAATCATTACATTCTCCTTGAAAGAGCTCCCGATAGAGGGACAAAATCTCAATAGGCCTTTGTTCATTAAGACAGAAGTCAAATTGCATATATACATGTACTATATATACCTATATAGTCAAAGGAAAAATGACCTCTTCCGTAATGGTAGCGACAAGTCCTCTATCAATGTTTGCCCACTAAAGATATTGTCTAGGCTAGGCATCCAACCGGAAGAACTGATGCCCTTTGAAATGACAATCAATGCTTATAATAGAAGTAAGCGCGAGGCTGAGGGGACTTTTACTACCACTGTTAAGGTGAGCCCAATTGAAGATAAGGTTGAGTTTATAGTTCTAAACATCCTGGCCACTTTCGCTATACTCTTGGGAAGGTCGTGGTTCCACAAGCTCGGAGCAGTACCCTTGACTTCACCAAATGATCAAGTTTCTTTCTGAAAGAGGACTTATCACTATTGGGGCGAGGCAGGAAATTTTGTGGCAACATTGGAAGTCCAGCTATTCATAAGATTTCAAGTTGCCCCAATCTTTGAGGAATTTATGGAAAAGATGAACTATAAGCCCAATACAGGACTAGGGGTGAGAGGCCAATGTGTGAGCACGCTGCCCAACTTCAAAAGGCAGACTACCAAAAAGAGGATGAGGTATTGTTCGGGCGAATAAGAGGTGAAACCTAAGAAGAAATGAATGAAGTTGACTGATTACTTTATGAAGGTAGGATACCAAGGAGCTTCAGAATCATGCGAAGTCAATGGCATCACTGTCATAGGCTTTGAGATCTTTGCTGATGTAATAGGTTGGAAAAGAAGTGGTGGGGAAGGTAGAAGAGGATGCAGAACCATAACCGAAGAAGGAGGCAAATGAAGGATGGGAAGAAGAGCTACTCCAACTTGAAGGGATGACACTAGAAGACCCCGGGGAAAACAAAGAAGAAGATTATGAAAAAGTTTATGTGCCTGAACTTTTTGAATGTAACTCTGCATTAATGAATAAAATGAATGATTTTTCTTATTTGTCTAACTCTTTTTCTTTTAGCACACATCATAACATGAATGACATAATCATATTTGACATTAATTCAACAAAAACAAAATCATTCAATCTTGGTACATGTGAAAACCCGAAGAATATATTAATTATAAAAAGTAAGGCATTCTTGGGGAAGATATAATACATCAGTCATGCATAACATATTATGAAGTTCTTCATAACTGGCTTGTATGGAATGCATGTGAAAGTTTAACATAAAGCCATCATAAGTTCCAGGCAAAGAAGACATAATCAAATTACGGCCTAGCCGTTCATCAATCACAATATCTTGTCGTTCCAGATATTGGATCTGGTCAATCAAGTTAAAAACATGAATAATGATAGCTCTCCCATCCTTGAGTTCAGCACCGAACAATTCCTTAGACCTCCGATATATTTCGATTTCTTGATTTGCCTTGGACAATTCCTTGAGAGTTTGCATAATGCTTCAAGAATCTGGTACTTCTATCTACTATCTGAGAAAATCAGGAACCATCGATCCTAAAATATAGGATTTCACCGTCAGGTTATCATCCTTCCATTTTGCAAAAGTTTCTCGTTCTTCAGGAGTGGAGTCATGATCGATTTCAACAGGCAGAGGTTTGATAGTTACATAGGTCAACTTTTCAAACTCCAAGACAAGACGGATGTTCATTTCCCATTCGAAATAGTTTTCGGCTCCTTTTAGTTTATTGGAATCCAAGATTCGTATCAATGGATTTACGATAGCCATCTACAAGACAACAATTAAACACCAGCAGAACATTTTCAATTCAAAATATAAACACTAATTGATTATGGAATTTTAAATCAATTAGTACCCTCTCATTACATTACGTAATTCCGTAATATTCGCACTGTATTTTTGCATGAGCCCGATGATGAGCCTCGTATAGAGGCACTACCTGAAAAGTTGCGGAAGTTGCGAAAAATGAATTCCAGAAGGAAAGAAAACCTCCAAAATTATCCCATCATCTTATTCGGACTCATTAGCTAGCCTTGGACTCGCTCAGTCAGCTGTTGCTTCAAACCTTAGCTTCAGACCTCTCATGCAGCCCATCCACGCGGCCCAAAACCCCGTGCAATCGGTCACACACTCAAATCCCCTCATCAATACTTTCCAATTTAATGAGATTTTGGGATCCCATCCTCACCAATTTAACAAGATTTGAGATCTCCTCATCACCAAATTTATGAGATTTTATTCCCAAAATAATTTGAGAATATATTCCCCAAATTTCCATGATTTGTTTCCCTTTTTGGAGATCCCTTCAAATCATTATAAAATGGACCAAATATTGACACAAAAGGGAGGCTCATTTTCTTCTTTTTTGGGCAGCAAGCCAAGGAAAAAAATAACAATCACCGAAAAAAAAAACAACAATCACAGAAAACAACCAACCAGCCAACCACCGAGAAAAACAACCAAAACAGCGAGGGAAAACAACCAAAACAGCGAGAGAAAAACAACCAAAATAACGAGAGAAAAACAACCAAAATAGCGAGAGAAAAACAACCAGCCAACAACCAAAAAAACAACCAGCCAGCAAACCAAAAAACAACCAGCCAGCAACCAAACAAAACAACCAGCCATCAACCAACAAACAACGAAACAAAAAACCAGAACCACCGAAACAACAAACCACCAAAATAGTTAACCAGAATTCGAAATAGCAAACCACCAAAACAGCAACCCGAAACAGCAAACCAGAACCACCAAAACAGAAACAAAAAACCATGAACCAGAAATAATGAAAGCCGTGAACCAGAAATAGTGAAAACCGTGAACCAGAAATAGTGAAAATTGTGAACCAGAAATAGCAACCAGCAACCAGAAACAGCGAAGCAGAAGGCAGAAAGTAGCGTGAACCAAACCTTGAAACTAAGCTTCAATCCTTCCGGTGACGGCCTAATGTACTTCTGAGAAAGAAACTTAAAAGGTAAGACCTGAGGGAACCATTTCCATATTTATTTTTTATAGTTCCAGACGCTGCATGCCTGGCTAGACGTGAAATACGTCCAGCCGGGTATGCAAAGTCCTATATGAAAAAACGGGCAAATTTTTGGTCACATTTTTTATTTCTTTAGCATTTCGTTATTTATCATTTTTTTTATCTATTTATGCACTTTTATTGTTGTTTTATTATTTCGCCTTTATTTTTTTATTTTTTGTTCATGTTGATGATTATACGTATATGCATTGTTATATATTTTCATGTCTATTTGTTATAACCGTTTACATTGCATTAATGATTATGTATGTTATTATCCCTTGCAGTATATCGGATGGAAACCCATATGTAAATTCCATAGTCGAATCTGAATTGACGGTAGTACGATTTGTACTTGGGAAACAACTCCACGTGTCACTCGGGAAACACTCATATATGCGTGATTATGTTGGTTTCTAATTAGGTCCCAAGATCATTATAAGCATGAATATATCAACGGAGGTAGCGGAATACTCACATCGATCGGTTGAGACGATTTAGTGAAGAACAAAACTGAAATTTTGCCCTCCAAAAACGCCACTGCTGTGCAGATTTTCTGCCTCCAAAATCAGATTTTGATCCAACATTTGAAGCTCCAAGCTTCGTCGTTTGATTCCCGGCTCGTGGGTGGGTTTCCCTATCACCTTCGTATGCCTCTAAGGAGTGTGCTAGCACTTGGATTTTGCCACAAAATCATTCAAAATTGCTTCCCACTGCTCGATTTTGAAGACAAAATAGTGAGCATTTTCACAGCCCTCATGGGCATGAGTTTGAGAGAGAAAAAGATGGAGAAGAAGTGTTAGTTGGTTGGTGAAAATGGTATATGTTTTCTTTATATATTTTCCAAAAATATATTAATGATTTACCAAATTATTTGTCAAAATTCAAATGGTGAAAATCAAATAATTGATTTCAAAAATCAAGTTATATACCAAACATTCCAACCACTCCACTAACTCACATCAAGTCAAATCACTCAATCAAATTGTCACATCACTCAAAGTGACATGTGATTTGACGCTTGATGTGACTTGCGTGCCGCACTCAAATTCGTAATGCGAATGCGCTCGCAATCACTCTCAGGCTCGGGTTCGCTAATTCATAATTAATGAATTTTCCGTCGCGTCGTAATTAAATGATTACGCCTAGCGAAATCACTATTCACGTGAGTACGAGTCATACGTCATCGGTGAATCTTTGGGAAGCGACCCATGAGATCCCCGGATATGTTGGCAGTAAATACGGTCGTCGGACTATCCGAACACGTAAGTACCAAGTACTACGTTTTATCGATTTACAAGACAAGGTTGGCTTCTAGCAAAGCGCCATGCCTACCCAATTCTCCGGAAATATCCTTACAGGAATAAAAGATCTATATCAGGTGTAGTATACATAGTATCGTGTATGTCGATCCAGTATCGGATGTCACGTGCTAGGCCTGGGGCTAGAATTGTGTGTGCCGCGTACGAAGCACATGTCGGATGTCTGGTAACTAGTCTCTATAATCGGATATACATGACCTTGTCATAATATCCCGATGGCTGCAGCACTTAAGAGTACTAATACCGTATCCTACGTGACATCATCTCCACTATGACTGGAGTGAGTGACTTCTGTCTTGACATCACACCCAATACTCTACGATTCTCAATATACCCAGCATTGGCGTACACAGAACCGGTTAAAGCCCTGGACGACGATCGCAACTAGAGTATATCGATTGTCGCAAGTATTAGCGGTGCAAGTCTCAGGTTAAGACCAAATACACCTACCCTGATGTCGGACTCCCATAGACACACAGTCATACTACCAATGGGATTCCGGGGGTCTATCTAGAGCGAAGATGTTTTCCGTACCATCGGTAAAACAAACCTCCTATTACACTTTCATGAGTATCCTATACCCAAATATATGAGAACTATGCCGTTGTGCCCTCACAAATGTGCACAAGTGTAATACTAGTCTTTTATGTATTTATCGATGTCCAATCTCAATAATACTCTGACTAGGGATATTTAATGATTTATCCTACGTGGAATGATACTGTCTCATATCATTCTCCGTCCAGAGAAACAAATCATAGGGACCTCTCATCATTTATACATCTAGGTGATCTAATCACAATGATAAGAGTGCAATCTCCTTTGTCACATAGTTAATTTGTACAACAACACCATGATCTGTACAAATAGAGACGCTATGGGTCATAACTGTCCAACAATCTCCCACTTGGCCTATAGCCAGTCACTGGAGTGCCTAACACCCGAACTATGTACGGTTGGCTCAAATTACTGAGAAAAGGTTTTTCATCAGCGGATTTGCATGATTATCGTCTGATGCGATTTATTCGATCATCACATCGCCACGATGTATGATCCGAACGAATCAGATGAATATCGAAGTATGTATCTGGATTGTTGATGAGACCATTAATTCTTTAGCCTGTGCTGACGCCTAGCTCAGCTGCTAGCAGAACTATATCTAATCTAATTAGATTTGTTTATCGACTCAGAAGGCTTCTATTGCCGCCTCAGCTACAGCAATTAACCCGCATTTGTTGTTTATACGGTAACAGTATCTTACTTGGTAGATTTCCAGCTCACTGTACCGTTATTCAAACTTTGTAGTACCGTTTGTGACTTTTAGTCATCTTATCGGTTAGGAAACTTGCTACAGGGATCCCAGTCACTTCAAGTTCTCCTTCTCCACAGATTAAGACAACATCCTTAGTTCTCTAAGATACTAAGTATGTTCTTAACTTTAATCCAGTGACTATCACTCGGATTGGCCGTTTGTGAATCCATATGCTCAAAGCGTATGAGACACCAGGTCAAGTACATTTTTCAATGTACGATTTCTCAGAGAGTTCTAACAACTTAATCTATCCCAGTAGATCTTTATTCCTTGAATAAAGGTTTTTCTCCCAAGAATTCTACAGAAAATTTTCTCAAAGCCAAGCTTTCACCGATTGTTATTTTGGGAATATCATTTCCAAGAAATGACGTATTATCATTATTATATAGGACAACCACTGTCAGTGCGCTCCCACTAACCTTCTTATATACACAAGATCTTTGCGTTTCGAATTAAATCATAGACCATTATGATTACATCAAAACGACAATTCCAAGAACCTATGCTTGCTTCAATCCAAACATGGATCGAATAACCTGCAAACCTTGTTTGCTAGTTTTGGTACGACAAAACCGTCAGGACGTATAAACATCCTCCAAAAGGTTTCCTTTTCAGGAAAGCGATTTTCCCGTTAAGCTGACATATTTCATTTCTGAAACATGCAGCATTAGCAAGCATTATCCAAATGGATATACTGTGGCAACAGGTAAAAGGTTGATCGTTATCAACATAATGTTGATAACGATACCTTTCCGCTACAAGCCTAGCTTAGTACGTTGGTATGTCGCCATCCATGTATGTCTTCCTTGAAGATTTATAAGTACCAATAGGCACAATGCCTTGCGGTACATCAACTAGTATCCAAACTTGTTGATATACATGGAATCCATTTCGGACTCATGACACTTTGTCATATTAGGGAGTCGATACCTTGTATCACTTCCTCATACGTAGTCAGTTGGTATACCTCTATAAGATAGACATCTTTATGAGGTGAGATCAGAAACCCATACCCCAGGTTGTTTCTGACTCTCTCCGACTTAAGCGGTTCTTGTGTATTCGAAGATTATTGGTAATAGTTTCATCCTTGATGAACTATCGTGTTCCATTAAAGACTCGGTGCCATGAACAGTATTACTGATTTTCATCGAGTTTTTTTATCCTCCCACTTACCACTGCATATGGTATTCCTCTCAGGAAAACCGCATGGTGAGCAACAATCTAATTGTTCTCTTGTGAGTTGTATAAGTACTATACTTATCGTATCCCTACGATAACTTACAATTGGCACTTATCCAATTTGGGTTTTAGTTTGGTATCATCCAAACATATGCCAAGCATACCCAAATTATCAGGAATGAGAAACCCGGTTTCTTTCCTTTCATATTAATATGAAATCTGTCTAACAGATTATAATGGAACCTTATTCTAAATAAGTTCTTGCACTGTTTAAAGCTTATCCATTGAAGGAAATGGTAGCTCAGAGCGACTCATGATTAACCTTATCATGTCCAACAAGATTCGGTTACTCAGTTCGGACACACCGTCAAACTGACGTGTTCCGGGAGGAGTCCCTCATTGAAAGAATACTTTACTCTTTCAGTATGTAAGAAACTTATTGCTTAAGTATTTTCCATTATGGTCTTACCGTAACGGTTTAATACTATAGCCGATCTGTTGTCTATTTCGTGTCGAAACTTAAAAGTTTCCGATTTATGTTCTTCAAAAGAACACATAACCATAACGCGATGCCACATCCGTAAGGTCACGAAATATTTATATCCACTTCTAGCCTAGCTAGATATGGGCCCACTTGCTTCACTATGAACTAGGGTTAACAGATAGGTGGCATTTACACTTTTACCAAGTAAATAGTGTTTTAGGAACTTTGCCCAATAAACTAGATTCGTAGACTTTATTTGAATAGAATCAAATCAGTCCTAGTACCCACTCTCCGAAAGTGTGGATATACGATTCTTGTTTAATTGTGTCCCAGACATCAATGCCACAATTAAGTTTTTCTGATCAAATCAGTTGAGCTATTATTTGTCATATATATTTTGAGATATTATTTATATTCAAAATATAAATGATGTTATTCACATCTAATGTGTTTATCTCAATATCATCTTTATATAATAAAACACTTTAGTGTTCTAAAATATAAAGGTTCACCCGCAGCGGGTCAAACACTGATATAGAGATAATGTTCCTAGTCAAACTAGTTACATTATAACAGTTTCCAAATTTAGGTACACACCCGAAGGTAGTTCCTAAACTTAGGTATCTACGGTTAAAACAACGACTTTCGTCCCGTTTACAATTCACAGATTAAATCTCAACTGAAGTCAGTATCCTGCTCACAGCAGATTCTGAACTTCAATATATATTTATGTACCACACTAAGTATCTAAAATCCAATTTTAATACTAGTAGTGAACATAATTTTGACAAACTTATTTGAAGTCAGAGCCTTGCTCGTCTTCAATTCCTTCATGTCTGCTTGGTCCAAACGGCAGTCACGCTTCCGCGATCCCGTTTGCCACATTTAGCAGACATTTTGGGATATGTCATTGTTCCCAGAAGATTATAATGATTTTGCATTTGCCGGTTTCAACACTCCAGAAGCCTTGGCCAAGCCTTGGCCTTCTAGAATATCGAAGTAAGGTGCGCCTTGCGCTACTTGCCTTATTGCAAAGTTTTGACTTGTCTCCTTGAGAATAGTCATTAACTCTCCAAGAGTTATAATTGCAATTAGTACTTCTAAGATCTAATAAAAGATCTATGAAGATCCTTCAATTTCGTCATCATACTTTAAGGATCTAATCCTTAGTTCTGATTCAGAAATTAAGGAGTCTACTGCGGTAAGTATAATGGATTAAGCACTAAGGTTATCATCACATAATCTTCCAAGATTATGCTCTACTGTTTGCTTAACTCCGGGCTTAGGCTTAATATATTATTTTATCAAATAAAATAACTTATTATATTTTCAGGACCATCCTGAAATTTATTCCCAATTTGAAAATTAAACCATTTAAATACAATTTCCCCAGGATTATGTTTTAAATGACAATCTTTCAATTTATCTTGATTTTATTTAATAGTCCAACTATTTAATCATCGATTTAGGTACTATTTAATATAATGATTACTATAGTCCAACTATATAATCAACTATACTTTAATAGATTTAAATTCAATTATATTGATTACTATAATCCAATTATAAAATCAACTATAAATGAATAGTTTGAATATATAGTCCAACTATTTATTAAAAACAACAATTTAATATTAGTCCAACTAATACTTTTAATTTATTTGACGAGTGATATTTGTTGAGCGCGTATGGCGTAAGTAATTGAACGAATATTGCAAATTCAATTCTTGCCTCCCACTATTTTTCGGCGAGCCTCTAACCCTCTGTCGAGTACTCGGGAAACCGCGTTTCCTAGTGGGCTAGGATCCCGTTAAATATCACACAATCTTGACTTTGGCCAACAAATTGTATGATAATTAACTAGGTAGATCTCTAAGATCGATTGGATCCGATCCAATTCCTAGATCCAGTAGAGGGACATCCAAGTCCGAAACATATATCTTATATATGCCAATACATCCAATGTATTACCTAACTTATTTCCTCTGAATCAACTAAGCCTTGGCTTTGGCACAACAAACTTAGTGATCCCAGTCAAGCGCGACCCATTGACCATGGAAAGCTTCGTAATCAATGTCAATGGACAAGAAGTGGTCTTGACTTTGGCCAACAAACCACGACTTGGACATGACACTGACATGTAACAAAGCCTTCGTGATTCAAACACATCTTCGACAGACAAAGGCCTTGACTTTGGCCAAAAAACCAATGCCGTCTCTCGGATCTTGAGTGAGAATCACTCAATGAAGGAATGACACTTAATATATTGCGAGGGTTTTTCGAGTGCAAATTGGCAACCAATTTATTATCTTTGTTAAGGTCTCATCATCATACACCCTTAAACATGCATTCTCAACACATAATAAAGCGCGTATGTAAAATAATAATGATATGCGGATGGATACTTTACACATCGATCCTAGATCAAATCTCTCTCTTTCTCTCTCGCGCTAGCACAAGTATTACTTCTACCCGTTACACTACACTTCTAAAGAAATCTCATTTGCATTGTGGGGGGAATAGGTGAGAAGAGAATACAAAGAGTGTAGAGGTGATAAGGCTTGACACGCAGGTCCAATTTAATAAAGAATTTATTACAACAATTTCTAAAATTGTCCCACCCGACTAATATCCATCCGATATACATTATTCATTCATCACAACCATGTATTCACACAAGCATGTTATCAATCAATCTAATAAAATTAATTAACCTGATAATTAATGATCATTCAATGTTCAAACAACGATTTGATTTTGTGCGAGTTAAACTCGTCTTTGCGAATAAGTACTCAAAGTACGAATTCTCGAATTAAATTAAACTACATCATTAAATCCAATTTAATATGCATTCAATTCTAATTTGTTATTTAATTTCAAATTAAATACTACACTTTATTAATGAACTTTACGACTTAAATTCTAAATTTAATCGCAACGGGTTTCAAAACCCGATTAACGTCCAGCGTCAATTTAACTAAAGACCAATGGGCTTTTAATTGATTTCTTAAGGCGTGGACTTTGGTCAACTCGGGTCAAACCGAAAACCAAAGTCCAATCCGGGAGTTACCTCATAAGCCCATAAATCAATTTTGGCCCATTAGGCCCAATTAAACTTTAAAGTCCATTAAGTCGCATTTGGGCTTTATGGTGGCGGTTTGGGCCCAATTGGATCCAATCCAATTTGCCTTAACCCAACTTTGTACAACAAAGCCCATTAAGCCCAATAACAACACTAAAGGCCCAAATCTAATTTTAAGCCCAATTTAGTTAAATACAAAAATTCCAAATTTCATACTTTAATTAACCAAAGTGCATTAACATAATTAATCACCCAAATCATTTATTTCCAAAACACAAATTAGGCTAATTAATCATGCCATCTACATTAATTAGTGTCCACACATTTTATCAAAAATCAAACCCATTTATACATGTTTTAGGTCTCGGCCAAGGGAGTGATTTTATCTGATTCGAATTCAATCTAATTAATTTCACAATCGATATTAAATCCACATCCCGAATGACTTCCAACACATCCAATGTCCAAAAATCAAAAATCCAAGACTTAATAGGGCATATCCAATTCGGCCAAGTAAGGAATTGGGGATTTTTTGTTCAATTCAAAATTCAATCCAATAATTTCAAATTAACATTATCCATCATGATTCCAACTCATCCAATGAATCAAAATCAAAAAATTCCATGATTCCACATGAACCCTAACATTCGACCAAGGTAAGTATATTGGGGAAAAATTGTTCCAAACCATTTTCTTGAAATTATCTAATCAATTTCAATTAAACATGTTATAAGCATACTCAAACATCCATTTTATTAAATCATGCTCAAAAACAAGTTTACCCAATTTTAAGCCCTAAATATTTTCATGCTCAAACCTAGGCTCTTGATGCCATTGTTGGTTTCTAATTAGGTCCCAAGATCATTATAAGCATGAATAACAAGAGTGAATACATCAACGGAGGTAGTGGAATACCTACATCGATCGGTTGAGAAGATTTAGTGAAGAACAAAACTGAAATTTTGCCCTCCAAAAACGCCACTGCTGTGCAGATTTTCTGCCTCCAAAATCATATTTTGATCCAACATTTGAAGCTCCAAGCTTCGTCGTTTGATTCCCGGCTCGGGGGGGGTTTCCCTATCACCTTCGTATGCCTCTAAGGAGTGTGCTAGCACCTGGATTTTGCCACAAAATCATTCAAAATTGCTTCCCACTGCTCGGTTTTGAAGACAAAACAGTGAGCATTTTCACAGTCATCATGGGCGTGAGTTTGAGAGAGAAAAAGATGGAGAAGAAGTGTTAGTTGGTTGGTGAAAAATGGTATATGTTTTCTTTATATATTTTCCAAAAATATATAATGATTTACCAAATTATTTGTCAAAAGTCAAATGGTGTAAATCAAATAATTGATTTCAAAATCAAGTTTATACCAAACATTCTAACCACTCCACTAACTCACATCACTCAAAGTGACATATGATTTGACGCTTGATGCGACTAATGATTTGACGCTTGATGGACTTGCGTGCCGCACTCGAATTCGAAATGCGAATGCACTCGCAATCACTCTCGGGCTCGGGTTCGCTAATTCATAATTAGTGAATTTTCCGTCGAGTCGTAATTAAATGATTACGCCTAGCTAAATCACTATTCACGTCGCTAACGAATTAATTCTAAATTAATTCGTTCGCCCGAATTAAAATCCAATTTCAATTCCTCGTCGAAATCCAACTTTGTTTAATATATCAATATATTAATTTACCCGATTAATTCTAAATTAATCATTCTCTCTTTTTAGACGATATTTTATCCCAGATAAAATATCTCCGTAATTAATCCCAGATTAATTTTCTCTCTCAACGAATTAATCCCAGATTAATTAAAGTGCGAGTCATACGTCATCAGTGAATCTTTGGGAAACGACCCATGAGATCCCTGGATATGTTGGCAGTAAATACGGTCGTCGGACTATCCGAACACGTAAGTACCAAGTACTACATTTTACCGATTTACAAGACAAGGTTGGCTTCTAGCAAAGCGCCATGCCTACCCAATTCTCCGGAAATATCCTTATAGGAATAAAAGATCTATATCAGGTGTAGTATACATAGTAGTGTATGTCGATCCAGTATCGGATGTCACGTGCTAGGCCTGGGGCTGGAATTGTGTGTGCCCCGTACGAAGCACATGTCGGATGTCTGGTAACTAGTCTCTATAATCGGATATACATGACCTTGTCATAATATCCCGATGGCTGCAGCACTTAAGAGTACTAATACCGTATCCTACGTGACATCATCTCCACTATGACTGGAGTGACACTTCTGTCTTGACATCACACCCAATACTCTACGATTCTCAATATACCCAGCATTGGCGTACACAGAACCGGTAAAGCCCTGGACGATCGCAACTAGAGTATATCGATTGTCGCAAGTATTAGCAGTACAAGTCTCAGGTTAAGACCAAATACACCTACCCTGATGTCGGACTCCCATAGACACACAGTCATACTACCAATGGGATTCTAGGGGGTCTATCCAGAGCTAAGCTGTTTTCCGTACCATCGGTAAAACACAACCTCCTATTACATTTGCATGAGTATCATATACCCAAATATATGAGAACTATGCCGTTGTGCCCTCACAAATGCTTACAAGTGTAATACTAGTCTTTTATGTATTTATTGATGTCCAATCTCGATAATACTCTGACTAGGTATATTTAATGATTTATCCTATATGGACTGATACTGTCTCATATCATTCTCCGTCCAGGAACAAATCATAAGGGACCTCTCATTATTTATACATCTAGGTGATCTAATCACAAATGATAAGAGTGCAATCTCCTTTGTCACATTGTTAATTTGTACAACAACACCATGATCTGTACAAATAGTGACGCTATGGGTCATAACTGTCCAACAGATTAACCCCCCCTTTTTTGTTTGCTATTATCTATTGATGCTTTTCCTGCTTTGATTGTGTTGGATAATTATGACCCATAGCATCACTATTTGTAAAAGACATGGTGTTCTTGTACAAATTAACTATGTGACAAAGGAAATTGCTCTTTATCATTTTGTAATGGATTACTTGGATATATAAATTATAAAACTCCATATGATTAGTACCAGATTAATAAGATATGAGACAATATTAATCCACGAAAGGTTTAATCATTAAATATCTCTAGTCGTAGTATTATCGAGACTGGACATCGATAATGCGGAATAGGCTAGTATTACACTTGTGCGCGTTTTGGAAGCTTAACGGCATAGTTCTCACATATTTAAGTATTAGATACTTTTGCAAGTGTGATAGGAGGTTCTGTTAGCCGTTGGACCGGGAACAGCTTCGCTCTGGATAGACCCATCGGAATCCCATTGGTAGTATGACTATGTGTCTATGGGAATCCGAAACAGGGTAGGTGTATGTGGTCTTAACTTGAGACTTCCATCGCTAATACTTGCGGCAATCAGTATACTTTGGTTTTGGTCGTCCGGAGCTTTTACAGGTTCTGTGTACGCCTCTTTTGGGTATACTGAGAATCGTAGTGTATTGGGTGTGATGTCAAGATGGAAGTATCACTTCAGTCATATGGAGATGATGGTCACGCAGGATACAGAATTAGTACTCTTAAATGTTGCAGCTATCAGGATAGTATGACTAGGTCATGATTATCTGATTACACAGACTAGTTGCTAGTGATCCGATATATGGTTCGTATGGGGAAGACACAATTCCAGCCCTAGGCCTAGCATGTGACATCTGATACTTGAATGTATTACGCAATACATTGTATACTACGCCTGATACAGATTATATATTCCATGTTGAATATTTCTGGAGAATTGGGTAAGCACGGTGCTTTGCTAGAAGCCAACCATGTCTTGTAAATTGGTGAGAACCTGGTACATGGTACGCACGTGTCGGATAGTCTGACAATCGTATTTACTGTAAACATATCCATGGATCTCTTAGGTCGCTTCCCAAAGATTAACCGATGACATTTGACTCGAACAGAATTAATCTGGAATTAATTATGAAGGAGAAACTTAACCTGGGATTATTTGCGGTAAGAATTCATCTGGGATTAATTCATCTAGAAGAGAGAACGTGATTAATTTGGAATTAATCGGCAAAGTAAATTTAATAGTTAAATTGGATTTTACTATTTAATTTATTTAATTAGGCTAAAATAATATATCGGATATATTGATTGAAATTGGATTTCAATACGGAATTAAAATTGGATTTTAATTCAAGCAAATGAATTAATTTGGAATTAATTCGTAAGCGACTTTCGTAATAATTTTGCTAGGCATTATTATTTAATTAAATTGGATTTAATTACGTAGCGACGAAAAATTCATTTAGTCAGATTAAACAAACCCGAACCCAAAGTGTGTTGTGTAAGCCAACTTGAATTTGGAATTAAAAATTGGGTGGGACCCACCACTCACATCACTTGTCAAATGTGATGGTGGTAGTTGGCAAAAGTAATTGGTTTTCACAAAACCATTTACTTTTAACCAACCTTGTTTTTGTTTTTGGAAAACAATTATACAACTACTTGGTTTTTGGAAAAATTATCTCTCTCTTCTCCCTCCTCTCATGGCCAAATACTCCCTCTCTTGTTCTTGAAATATTATTGTAAAATTTCATCCAAGCTAGCACTTAAGGAGTCAAGGAAAGGTGATAGGGAAACTCACCCTTGAGTTTGGAAATCAAAATAAAAGCTTGGAGCTTCTACATCCATGGAAAAGTTTTGAACTTCAACCAACCAATGTAAGTATTCCGCAACTTTCTTCGCTAAATTCACACTTGAATCAATGTTTAGGATCCTAGGGCAAGTCTTAGAGACACTAACATATTGTTTATTATAATTTTCGTTATCGCATCTCGTAATTCTTAATTAATGTGCTTTTGGAACTACGTTATTGTGATTATTATTTTGGTTGGGTATGTTATTATATTTTTATTCGCTTTTATGCATGAATTGCATTAAGACTTGGCTATACCATTGTGTGAACCTGTCCATTATACTGGCATAAGTAAGGGACCATTCCAAACCCAACGGTTTGAGGTTTTCCCTTGCGAGGGGTGAGTGCGGCATTAAATCTTTCCCAGTTCACACTGGGTGGCGACTCCTTTATTCTCTGATTTAGTCCCCCGCGGGCTAATTCGTACTCTCTAGTGCCGTGGTCGCCGAACATCATAGGCATAGAGGTAAACCCCGCTTTGCTCCTACAGATGGCGACTCCACTATGGGATAGAGAATCAGCCTTGAAACAATGCCTTGTAGTGTCCATGGCTTTGGCTTAGGTTAACCAAGTCTCATATATTTTGCATACCCTTCTTACCCCCGATGGCGTCATGTATCGTGAAGTCGCTTTCACTCAAGGCGGCAGATCGTTATGTGATGATAACCATCACTCGTTGGCACGTACCCTAGGGTATAAAAAAGGTGTACTCACTTGGTCGCTCAAACCCTTGAGTGGGGAGACCTAGTTATGTGCAACCCTTCACCGATGAGAGCCTTGTTCATACCTTTGTAAGCCCACATACGAACCATAGTTATGTGTCTTATAGAAGTTACCCCTATGCTTATGTTTGGGCCCATTATCACTTGGATCCATTTGGGCTTCTCGTCATAGATACGAACTTGTTGGGCCAATTAAACTGGGACAAGTTTGTATCTTATGATGATTGGGCCGAAAGTTTTCAAAGTGACGATGGGCCACCTTGTGTTTGGGCCCCTGATGAGTGGTAAATGTATCACTATTTCCCACTCATTTTACCTAATATTTTGTATAGTTTCTTGAGATTTGTGAATATTTTGATGTGTTTTGTGCTATTTTGTAGATAAATAAGGTTTCAGGACTCTCTGGAATCAAATCAGGGCCAAAATAGATAAAAATGGACAAAAAGGGTAAAACTATCTTTTAGGCGTCGCGACGCGCATCCACTCTGCGTCGCGACCGTTAACGTGCGTCGTAATCTGCTAAAATATGCCAGACACGTGTCACAATCAGAGAAATTTGCTATCATGAGCACTTGCTGATATACGTCTGCCACGTGTCAACATCACATCAAATCATGCTAACATGCGCGGACATGTGTCATCACCACATGCTGCCAACAATCATCATCACCACGTCAGCGCCACATCAGCACATATGTCATCAATAACTTCAGTATAATAATTCAGTGGTCGCCACGTCAGCACAATAGTTCAGCTGCCAACAGCCACCGGACACGTGTCACCATCTCCGCAGAAGCCGCGTCATGTGGCGCAAATCAATGGCGCATCACGACGCGCAAGGACCATGAACGCCTATAAATTTAGCTCGATTTCATAATTCAATTCATATTTTCTTCTATGTAATTCATTAAGAATACTAAGAAGATTGTATCTTATTTGTTTATTTACCGCTTTCAGTAATTAATTTTTGCATTTGCACTTTCTTTTCTTTACTTTTCAGTCTTTACTTTCTGCAATTTACTTTTACGCAATAATACTTTCCTTTCTTTACTTTTCAGTCCTTACTTTTCAGTAATGAGGAGGTAACTCCCCCTTGCTGGAGTAAAAGGTAAAGCTTTTATTACTAATATTTAGATTAATCTCCCTTAATTATAATATATAAACTATTTAAAACGTGACTTAATGAGGATACCGCCTTTAGGGGTGTTCACGGGTCGGGTTTTTCGTAATTTTTTTTACCCGATCGGGTCGGGTCATTCGGGTCGTCTGACCCGAAACCCGAAAATTGAGAAGGTGACCCGCGCGGGTCGGGTCAAAATTACATCGGTTCGGGTCGGGTCAACATAATATGCAGTGAATATAATATATATACTTTTTATTGACAAAAAATATTCAAGATAGCGTGTAGCAGAAATGGTAAAGAATTTAGTAATTTTCAAAGAAGTTTCAGGTTCGAATCTCAACACCATTTGATTTTTTATGAAAAATTAATTTTCCAAATTGCAAAATGTGATACTCGAACCTATAACCTTCTTTAACTTAACCAACAATTTTACTATTTGTGCTACGCCCATTCATCATGAATGTCGTATGAGTAAAAATATATATATTATAATTATAATATCAGTACATCGGGTCGGGTCGAGTAAGACCCGAGTTTTCTGAACTAAACCTGTGACCTGACTCGAAATTTCGGGTCGGGTCCAACTGACCCGAAATTAAATTTTGAAATGCAGAAACCCGACTGGGTCGGGTCACCTGCGATCCAACCCTATGAACACCCCTAACCGCCTTATTGGTCGGTTGGACTTAATTATGAAATTGGTTTTAACCTGACTAAGCTGGATACCGCCTGTATGGTCGGTTGGTAATTAATTAAAAATTTGACTTAATCAGGTTACCGCATATATGGTCTGTTGGTAATATCACGCAAAGTTAATATATGATAATAAGGGAGATTCTAAATAGAAATAATAAAAAGTGGATCCTCTAACCCCCATTATTTTCTTTTATTGTATTTTTACATTTTTAATTTCCAACATTTACTTTTCCGCATTTACTTTTCCGCATTTACTTTCCAGCATTTACTTTATGTCTTTTATTTTATTTAAGCTTTTACTAGCCGTAAATATGTGTTGTAACTAAACTTGTTATCTAGGGTTGTGATAAATTCCAATATCACCGGTTAATAAGGGGTTATTTTACAGTTTGGGTAATATAAAGGTTTATTTATTGAGTCTTAAGCTTAATGCTTCTTGTTAACCGGCCATTAATAAGATTGATTTGGTAAACTTAAAATGAACTTGGAAAAAGGATTTTAGGTTTAAACCCTATACTCAATAGCCCACGATCTTCCTTGAGGATAGATAACCCTTTAATAGATTTCCTTACAGGATAGGAATATACCTGTCGGGCGGGGGTAGCCATAATTGGAACTTAATCTTAATGATTTCATGAAACTTGGTTGACATAGGAATATGATTAATTAAGTTACACTGGGTATTTCTATCTGACCATCGGAAGAGGCTTTTGCATAATTTCATATTCCAGGTTAATAAACTGATATATTACACAAACGTAAAATAACCACTTCATCTTTAAAAAGATATTGGAAGGATTCACAACCCTGGATAGTTTCTTAATATTGAATTTCACTTAATTTACTTTCGAGCCATTTTATTTACTTGTTTTAATTTAAAGTCACCATTGCAATCAAACAATCAATCCATTAGATACTTGTAAAAATTTGGCTTCATAAATTAATAGTTTAGGTATTAAGTCCTCGTGGGATCGATACTTTTTATACTACTTGAACGATACGTGCGCTTGCGTTATACGTGTGTGATTACGCACCGGTCAAGTTTTTGGCGCCATTACCGGGGACTTATTTATCTTTCACTATTAGTTTTGAGGTTAGATACCTTTACTTGTATCTAATTTCTTTTTACTTATTATTTCTGTTTTCTTGTGTTTCAGGTTCTCAGACACTACATAAGACGAACCATAATCTTTGAAATCCGACCGCTTGACCCATAAATTGAAAGAACCATCAGACAGGAAAGGCGAGAAGGCCAAGAAGCACTTATCAACATGGAACCTGAACCTTTAGAGGTTGCACCACCAATTCCCATTCGAGACAGAACCATTCTGGTGGTTGACGACTTCATTTCTTGTATTGTACTTCCTCTCTTACTAGCAAATGCATGTGACATCAAAACATGCATTCTGATGATTCAGCAGTAAGTTCAGTTTGGGGGGAATGCAACTAAAGATCCTAATTCCCACATCAGCAACTTCCTGGAAGTTTGCGGCACTTTCAATTACAATCGAGTAGCTGAAGAAGCAATGAGACTGCGTGTTTTCCCATACTCCTTGAAAGATAGAGCTAAAGCTTGGCTATATTCACTACCAGTAGGTTCTATCACAACTTGGAACACTCTAGCCACCAAATTCCTTGCAAAGTACTTTCCACCAGCCAGAACTGCAAAGCTGAGGAATGACATTACATCCTTTGTCCAACATGACTCAGAAACCCTCTGCGAAGCTTGGGAAAGGTACAAAGATTTACTCTAGAAAATATCCTCACCATGAGATTGCAAAGTGGCTACAAGTCCAAACATTCTATAATGGACTTTGTGGAATAATGAGAACCACAATTGATGTTGTTGTTGGAGGTGCTTTAATGGAAAAAAGAGAATATCAGGCCTGAGATTTAATTGAAGAAATGGCCAACAACAATTCATTGTGGCCAACAGAAAAGAGCATGATCCAAAGAATTACTGGAATTTATGAAGTTGGAGCCAACACAGCAGTGAATGCCAAGCTGGATCAAATATGCAAATTCATGGAAACTCTTAGCATGCAAGGTAATGCTGGATCCACAAGTTCACCATATGGAGGAGAACCAGAGACAAACCAACATGAAGAGACGGTGAATTATGTCAACAATTTCAACAGACGGGGGAACAATCCATATTCCAACACCTACAACCCAGGGCGGAGGAATCATCCCAATTTCGCATGGAGCAACAATTCAGGGGAAAAGAACTATCCACCACCCGGATTCCAACAACAAAACAAAGGCCAGGAGCATGAAAAAGAACCAGGAATATCAGAAGTGCTAACTTAGTTAAAAAAAATATGATGCTATGTTTCAGAGCCAATTTGCTTTCATTAAAGCACTTGAGAATCAAATTGGACAATTGGCCAATGCTCAAAGTTACAGACCGCCAGGTAACCTTCCTAGCAACATAAAACCAAATCCAAGGAACCGAGGGAAGGAGCAATGTCAAGCCATTACCTTAAAAAATGGTACTGAAATCAACAAAGATGTTGGAACCAAGGTATCCATTGAAGAAGCTCCAAAAGATGCAGTTCCACAGATGGAGGAAAAAGAATCAAAGGAAAAAGATCAAGAAATAATTACTTTCCTCCACATTTTCCACAGCGTCTCTAGAAAAAAAAACTGGACAAGCAGTTTGCTCGATTCTTGGAGGTGTTCAAAAAGTTTCATATCAACATCTCATTTGCAGAAGCGTTGGAAGAAATGCCCAGCTATGTCAAATTCATGAAAGACATTCTTTCACGAAAATGGAGATTGGGAGATTACGAGATAGTAGCATTGATAGAAGAATGAAGCGCCATCATTTAGAGGAAACTTCCCCCAAAGTTGAAAGATCCTGGAAGTTTCACTGTCACATGCACCATTAGATAACATTACATCGGTAAGGCTTTATGTGATTTAGGTGCAAATGTTAATTTGATGCCTTTTTCGATTTACAGGAAACTACAAATTGGAGAAGCAATTCCCACCTCAGTTTCTCTGCAACTTGCTGATAGAACACTCACATTTCCGAGAGGTGTAGTTGAAGATGTACTGGTCAAAGTCGACAAACTCATTCTCCCAGCAGATTTCATTATCATTGACATGGAAGAAGACAAAGATGTACCTATCATTATTGGGAGACCATTTTTTGCTACAGGTCAAACTGTTATTGATGTACAAAAAGGAGAACTAACCATGAAAGTTCAGGACCAAGAAGTTACCTTCAATGTTTTCAAAGCCATGAAATTCTCGAGTGATAAAAATGAGGAGAAATGTTTCAGAATTGATGTTGTTGATAGTATCATCCAGGATACTGATGCAATTTCTACCGATAAACTCGAAGCTTGCATCACCAACATGACTGACAGCGAGCTAGATGAAGAAATTCTAGAATGTATCAACGACTTTGACAAGCCCTTCCACTTCAAAACGTCACCATAGGTGGAAAGTCTGGACCTACCAAAGAAGAAGCGAATCAAGCCTTCGATTGAAGAACAATCGCAGTTGGAGTTAAAGCTACTTCCGAGTCATCTCAGGTATGCATTCTTAGGAAACGCTTCTGAATTACCTGTGATTATTTCTTCTTCGCTAACATTGGAGCATGAAGAAAAGTTGTTGAGAGTGTTACGAGAACACAAGAAAGCCATTGGCTGGACTATAGCAGACATTCGAGGCATTAGTCCATCATTTTGCATGCACAAGATTCTGATGAACGACGAGTATAAACCCACAGTGGAGCATCAACGGAGACTAAATCCAATTATGAATGAGGTCATGAAGAAACAAATCATCAAATGGTTGGATGCATGCATCATCTACCCCATCTCTAACAGCACTTGGGTGAGTCATATGTAGTGTGTACCAAAGAAAGAAGGAATTACTGTAGTCACAAATGAAAAGAACGAGCTGATTCCAACAAGAACGGTGACTGGATGAAGAGTATGCATGGACTACAGGAAGCTGAACAAAACAATAAGGAAATATCATTTTTTGCTTCCATTCATTGACCAAATGCTAGACAGACTGGCTGGACATGAGTTCTATTATTTTCTGGATGGATATTCGGGGTACAATCAGATTGCCATCACCCTAGAAGATCAGGAGAAAACCACTTTAACATGTCCATATGATACTTTTACTTTCTGCAGGATGCCACTTGGACTATGTAATGCTCCTGCTACATTTCAACGTTGCATGATGGCCATCTTCTCAGAAATGCTGGAACAAAGTATGGAGGTTTCCATGGATGATTTCTCTGTGTTTGGAGACTCTTTCGACCACTGTTTGTAAAATCTGGAACATGTGCAACAAAGATGTGAAGATACCAACCTAGTACTCAAATGAGAGAAATGCCACTTCATGGTGCAGGAAGACATCGTTCTAGGACATTGGATCTCACAAAAGGAAATCGAGGTAGAAAAAGAAAAGATTGAGACAATTGAAAAACTACCTCCACCAACATCTATCAAAGGGATTCAGAGTTTTCTTGGACATGCAGGCTTTTACAGGAGATTTATCAAAGACTTCTCCAAGATTGCTAAGCCTTTGTGCAATCTTCTGGAAAAAGATGTGCCTTTCAACTTCACCAAAGAATTCCATGAAGCTTTTGAGATTTTGAAATAGAAGCTGGTTTCTGCCCCCATCATAGTAGCACCAGACTGGACCATTCCATTTGAGGTGATGTGTGATGCTAGTGATTTTACTGTAGGTGCAGTTTTGGGACAATGCAAAGCAAAAATTTTCCACACCATTTATTACTCCAACAGAACTCTGAATGAAGCTCAACTCAACTACACAACCACTGAAAAGGAGTTGCTTGTAGTTATGTTTGCGTTTGACAAATTCCGCTCTTATCTACTAAGTCATAAATGGTGGTCTACACAGATCATTCAGCAATCAAATATCTGATCGCGAAGAAAGATGCCAAACCTAAATTGATCCGTTGGATACTTCTACTGCAAGAATTTGATGTGGAGATCAGAGACAGGAAATTGACAGAAAACCAAGTGGCAGATCACTTATTGAGGCTTGAGAATGGAGAAATAGCTGGCAAAGAACTGACAATCAAAAAATCTTTTCCAGATGAACAGTTATTCTCCATGAAACAACATGATGCCCCTTGGTATACTAACTATGTCAACTACATAGTATCGGGAAAATGGCAGTTAGAATAGACAACTCGGCAACGAAAGAAGTTCTTCAAAAAAGTCAAGCATTATGTATGGGATGAGTCGTAGCTGTTCAAATGATGTGCTGATCAATTACTGAGACGTTGTGTTCCACGTAAGGAGATCAATGGTGTCCTACAGCATTATCATTCATCACCATACGGTGGACACTTCAGCAGAAATAAAACTTCAGCCAAAGTCATACAGTCATGTTTGTTATGGCCCACTCTTTTTAAAGATGTTTATCTATTTGCTCTTCAATGTGAGAAGTGCCAGAGAATGGGAAATATTTTGAGGAGAAATGAAGGACCTTTGTAAAATATTCTGGAAGTGGAGATAGTTGATGTATGGGGGATTGATTTTATGGGACCCTTTGTTCCATCATTCGGAAACCTATACATACTGGTTGCAGTAGACTATGTCTCCAAATGGATTGAAGCAATAACACTTCCATCAAATGATTCAAAAGTGGTGATAAAATTCCTTAAAAGGAATATTTTCACTCGTTTCGGAACACCTCGTACGATTATTAGTGATGGTGGCACACATTTCTGTAACAGATACTTCGATGCACTCCTATCCAAATATGGAGTTACTCATAAATTTTCCACTGCCTAGCATCCAAGGTCAAATGGACAGGTTGAAGTTTCAAACAGAGAGATTAAAATAATCTTGGAGAGAACCGTTGGTTCAACAAGGAATGACTGGTCTGAAAAACTGGATGACGTATTTTGAGCCTACCGGACAGCTTACAAGACACCTATTGGTATATCCCATATCGAATGGTGTTTGGGAGAGCGTGCAATCTGCCAGTGGAGCTTGAACACAAGGCGTACTGGGCACAGAAGAAGTTAAATCTTGATCTACAAGTAGAATGAGAGAAATGACTCCATCAACTCAACGAATTAGAGGAATTTCGCTTACAGGATTATGAGAATGCCAAACTATACAAAGAAAAGACCAAGAAATGGCATGATAAAAATATAATGAGCAGACAACTAGAGCCAGGGCAGCAAGTGTTATTATATGATTCATGGTTGAAACTCTTCCCTGGAAAGCTGAAGTCAAAGTTGTCAGGTCCATATGTGATTACTTAGGTGTTACCATACAGAGTTGTTGAGATATACAACCCTAAGTCGAACAACACATTCAAAGTTTACAGCCAGCGTGTCAAGCACTACTGGGGAGAATCAATTGAGCGACAAAAAGAAAGTGTCGCACTTTCTGATCCACCGTAACATTCGGGCAGTCATGTCTAGCTGACGACTTTAAACTTAGCGCTAGCTGGGAGGCAACCCATGCAATTTGTGTATATATTGAGATTTGGTGAGTTTTATTTTTGTGTGTTTAATTTGTGTAGGTAAAGTCACATTTAAAAATGAAAGAAGCTCTCGCAAATCTTCATAAGCAATTTCCTTCTCTCCCTCAAAACTCTCTGATGAAAGTCTACAAAGCTCGGTTGGATTGAATGAGACTATTGATGATCAAAGGTATTCCTAATGACATTCGTTGGATTATTGAAGCACGAGTCCGATTGGCAAGTGAGTGCTCTGACTCTTTTATTTCATATCTGTCTAGTTTAGGAAAAAGCACCTATGCTAAAAAGAGAAGAGCTAAAAGAATGGGTGTTTGCTATAAATGTGCTCGCATGACATTTAATACTCGTTGTCGTTCTTTAGGAATGGTGTCTGATAACCGTGAAGATAAAATTAAATTCATCAGGGATGGCTTGAGTAAGGAGTCTTTGGATGACATATCTCATACTCTTGAGACGCATTCCAGTGGATATGTGCATCACGCAATTCACATGTTATATACAAATTCTGAAAAGAAAGACAACAGTTTAGTCTTGGGAATCTGACTCAAAAAGACCATGTTTGCCAATTTATAAGAAAATTGGATGGGAAGTTTGCCTCTGACGCATAGACGTCATTCAAGCTGTTATTTTCTGTAAATATTATTTTATTTGTCTTTTATCTAATAATTGTGATTTTTTTTGTTATTTTCTTTACTTTTCTCCGACATGATCCATACCTTTTTGACTTTCACGATATATTTTACTGTTTAACTAATAATTGTCATTTGGTAGGTACTAGTGCTATTATTACTCACCCTTTTTCAGGTGTTATAAATTCAACTCATCATTGCACTCTTGAAGACATTCAAAGTTGATAAATAAAAATGGAAGCTACTTCAAAAAGATGAGTTGTAAACATCTATGTGTTTTGCGGTACTAGTGTTGGTTCTAAACCAGAATTCGTAGCGGCAGCACAGGAATTGGGTCGAGTCATAGCTGAAAGGAATATGCACTTAGTATATGGCGGTGGCAATCTTGGACTAATGGGGATCGTTTCAAAGGATGTACAGGAATGAGGTAGTCAAGTTCTGGGAATCATCCTAAAACCATTGGCGGAGGCGAATCTTATAGGACCATCAAATGGAGAGGAACTTATCGTGCCAGGT
Source organism: Zanthoxylum bungeanum (assembly GCA_019454045.1). Lineage (NCBI taxonomy): Eukaryota > Viridiplantae > Streptophyta > Magnoliopsida > Sapindales > Rutaceae > Zanthoxylum > Zanthoxylum bungeanum. The sequence goes on from SKCR01040073.1 coordinate 25,752, forward strand.
ATGTTTGAACGACTGGTGGAAATAATTAACCGTGTTGATGCTTTTATTGCTTTGCCAGGTGGCTTGGGCACGATGGAGGAAATCTTTACAATACTATCTTGGGCGAACTTGAACATACACCAGAAACCGATTGGACTGTTTAATGCTGATAGATTCTATGATTTTCTTTGTGTATTTCTTGATAATTGATCGGTGCGTAATCACACGCGTATAATGCAAGCGCATGTATCGTTCAAGTAGTATAAAAAGTATCGATCCCACGAGGACTTAAAACCTTTTGTTATCAATTTATGAAGTTAAATGTTTACAAGTATCTAATGGATTGATTGTTTGATTGGGTGGTGACTTTAAAATTAAAACAAGTAAATAAAATTGCTTGAAAGTAGATTGAAGAAAAATCAAATTTATAAAACTATCCAGGGTTTTGAATCTTTCTAATATCTTTTAAAAGATGAAGCGGTTATTTCATGTCTGTGTAATAAATCGGTTTACTAACCTGGAACACTAAATTATGCGAAAGCCTCTGTCGATGGTCAGAAGCAAATACCCAGTATAACCCAATTGAACCATATGTCTATGTCAACCAAATTACATGGATTCATTAAGTTTAAGTTCCAATTATGGCTACCCCCGCCCGACAAGTATATGTATATCCTGTAAGGAAATCTATTAAATGGTTATATATCCTCAAGGAAGATCATGAGCTATTAAGTCTAAGGCTGAAACCTAAAATTCCTTTGTCAAGTTTATTTTAGATTTACCAGATCAATCTTATTAATGGCCAACTAACAAGACGCATTAAGCTTAAGACTTAATAAGTAAACCTTTAAATTACCCAAACTATAAAATAACCCATTATAAACCGGTGATATTGGATTTCATCACAACCCCATATAACTGGCTTAGTTACGACACATATTTACGGGTAGTAAAAACTTAAATAAAATAAAAGACATAAAGTAAATGCTGAAAAGTAAATTGCTGAAATTAAATACTGAAAATTAAATGCTGAAAAATAAATGCTAAAAGTAAATTACTGAAAAGTAAATGCTGAAAAGTAAATTGCTGAAAAGTAAATTGCTGAAAAGTAAATGCTGAAAAGTAAATTGCTGAAAAGTAAATAAAGTAAAAGTACAACAAAAGAAAATGCTGAGGTAAAAGGATCCACTTTTATTACTTCTATTTTAGATATCTCCCTTAATATAATATATTAACTTTGCATGATAATTACCAACCAGCCATATAGGCGGTATCCAGATTATGTCAAATTAATAATTAATTACCAACCGACCAATCAGGCGGTATCCAGTTTAGTCAGGTTAAAACCAATTTAAATAATTACCAACCGACCAATATGGCGGTATCCTCGTTAAGTCAGGTTTTAACTAGTTTATATATTATAATTAAGGGTGATTAATCTAAATATTAGTAATAAAAGTTTTACCTTTTACCCCAGCAAAGGGGAGTTACCTCCTTATTACTGAAAAGTAAAAACTGAAAATTAAAGAAATAAAAGTATTGTGTGTAAAAGTAAATTGCGGAAAGTAAAAACTAAAAAGTAAAGAAAAGAAAGTGTGAAAGCCAAAATTAATTACTGAAAGCTGTAAATAAACAAACAATATACAATCTTCTTAGTATTCTTAAGGAATTCCTTAGAAGAAAGTATGAATTTACAAATGAAATGGTTTGGTATTTATAGGCAAAATTTTACCTCCATCAAATCATCCACCAAATCCATTATTAATTGCTCCACTAATTGCTTATCATGTTTGGTGGTGATTTGATAATTTTTATTATTTATTTATTAATTTATTTTTGGCTTTGAAAATGATGGAAATGACTTTAATAATTACACACAACACACTTCTGGATGGTTCATCAATTTCGGGCATGAAATATTCAGAATTCGAAATTATTTTGTCTTTAAAAGTTGTATATCTTTGAGTCTTCTTTAATCTGGAACTTGAATCAGCTCAATCCGATATTAGAGTAAAATGTTATGCCGAAAATACGACAGATGCGCAAAATTGGAATTTCCAAAACTGCACTTCGTTAAAACGCCCTTTCAAGTTTCCAATCTCCAAAATTAATATGTCAAGTCCAATATTTGCCCTTATTTGACCCATATTTCTTCCTAAATGATTTTATTGAGTCCCAATATTATTTTATCTGCAAAATAAACTAAAACATATCAAAACGTTCATCAAACCCGAGAAACTAAACAAAATATCAAGTAAAATGGGTGGTAAATGTTGATATATTTTCCACTCATCACACCCTCAAAACTAACATTTTGCTAGTCCTCGAGCAAAAAAAACAAAATAAAATACAAGAAACAATTAAAATTAAATTAAGCCACTTTCGTAGGGATCACAGTTGCATTTAGCGTATGCAGTAAGCCTTTAAACCCCTATGTGTCCTTAGTGGACGAGTTATAGTCTCGTGAGGGCTTACAGCAACGATACCCAAAAACATTTTACAAAAGTAAAAAGATAATAAAACTAATGCACACAAAAGCAAAAAGACAAGAGAAAAGAGAATAAAGAAGTTAGTGACTAATCAGGTGAAACTTCTACTCCAAGTTACTAGTTGTTTTCTTTCTTTCTAAATTACTGAATAAGTAAATTCTCCAATTATATTTACCATTCTCCATATGCACAGCCGACAAAATATTAATCAACTCATTTTTACCCACAACAGTCACAAGTGCAGTTGATAAGAGAGTAATATTTTTGTCCTAAAGTTTTTTCAGAATTCACACCTTTTTACAGCAATGGAATAATTTTTCTGATTTTTTTCTTTGATTTTTGTTTTTTTTTATTTATATACAATATCTTCCATCTATGTAGCGAGTGTTGGGTCGGTGGCTCCCAAACCAGTTGGCTTTAGGGCACCAGGTGTTAAGACACCCCTACGGACTTAATTACTCAGTCTTCAGATATATATATTTTTGCAACATCCTTGATCCATGTAGCGAGTGTTGGGCCAGTGACTCCCAAACCAGTTGGCTTTAGGGCACTAGGTGTTAAAACACCCTTATAGACTTAATAACTCGGACCTCGGACGTTTTTTTTTTACTCCATCACATTTTGAGATGCTTTCTCCAATTAAAGTAGAGCACTAAATATTACAAACTTTTCAATTACAACTCATGTCCGTATGTTACCATGCATGTTGATAATACCTTCCAACTGAGCATATGAAGATCCATTTTAGTCAGTATTATGGAGAATTCACAAATTAAATAATTCAAAAGGAAATAAACAAAAATTAACATGTTTCGAAATAGGTTTTAGACACGTCTCATGAGTGGAAACTCCTTACTCAGCCATCTCTTACCAATTTCACTATTTTAGTCAAAATAAAAACACAAAAATGCAAAATATTTTTGTAATTTTTGAAAAAATTTCAATTTTTTTGTATTTTTCGAAAAATTTTGAACTAAAAATAAAAACAACACACCACTAAAAATAAGATACTGATCAACTAATTCCCTCCCCCAAACCTAAATGAGACATTGTCCCCAATGTCTTAAACAGTAGAAGAAGTGTTTAGAAGATAGTACCTGGTTAGCTGAAATTCTACAAGAAAAGTTAAAGGTTAAGATCCAGATTAATCCGACGCCTCTTACCACGATCGTCCTCGGACCAATTTATCTTTGAAATGATATGGTCAATTTGTGGTTCATAGGCCAAGATTTGGTCAATTAGATCCGGAGCAGTTCTGGCAGTAAAGAGGAGTTCTTTCATAGGTTTTGTCACGAACCCATTTCTTCGGGCATCATCAAGAAACACACAAAGAAAATCATAAAATCCTTCAACATTGTACAGTCCAAGCAGTTTCTGGTGCATGTTCAGGTTCACCCAAGATAACACTGTAAAAATTTCCTCCAATGTACCCAAGCCACCTGGCAAAGCAATAAAAGCATCAGCACGGTTAATCATTTCTACCAGTCGTTCAGACATACCTGGCACGATTAGTTCTTCTCCGTTTGATGGTCCAATAAGGTTTGCTTCTGCCAAGGGTTTTGGGGTGATTCCCAAAATGTGACTGCCTCCTTCCTGTACAGCTTTTGAAACGATCCCCATAAGTCCAAGATTGCCTCCGCCATATACTAAGTGCATATTCCTTGCAGCTAAGACTCGACCCAATTCATGTGCTGCTTCTACGTATTATGGCTTAACACCAACACTAGTACCGCAAAACACACAGATGTTTTCAACTCATCTTCTTGAAGTGGCTTCCATGTTTTACTTTGGATGTCTTCAAAAGTGCAATGATGAGTTGAATTTATAACACCTGAAAAGGGTGAGTAAAATAATAGCACTAGTACCTGCCAAATGACAATTATTAGTTAACGGTAAAATAAATCGTGATAGTCAAAAAGGTTTGGATCATGTCAGAGAAAATAAAATAAAACAACAAAACAAATTACAATTATTAGGAAAAGACAAAAAGATATAATATTTACAATTATTTACGGCTTAATTGACGTTTATGCGTCAAGGACAAGCTTCCCATCCAATTTTCTTATAAATTGGCAAACAGGGTCTTTTTGAGTCAGATTCCTGAGACTTAACTGTTGTCTTTATTTTTGGAATTGTGTATGCAATTTGCGAATGGCTATATGAACATATCCACTGGGATGCGTCTCAAGAGTTGAAGATATATCATCTACAGACTCCTTACTCAAGCCATCCCTAATGAATTTAATTTTTTCTTTGCGATTATCAAACACCATTCCTAAATAACGACAACGAGTATTGCAATTCCAGCGTGCACATTCGTAACAAATACCCATTTGCTTAGCTCTACGTTTCTTTGCATATGTGCATCTTCCAAAACCGGGTAAATAAGAATTACAGGAATCAGAATACTCACCTGATAATCGGACTCGTGCTTCAATTACCCAACGAATGTCATTAGGAACACCTTTGATCATCAGTAACCCCATCCTTTCCAAGTGAGCTTTGTAGACTTTCATCAGAGATTTTTAGGGAGAGAAGAAAATTGCTTGTGAAGATTTGCGAGAACTTCTTCCATCGTGAAATGACTTTACCTGCAAAAATTAAACACACAAAAATAAAACACACCAGATCACAATATATACACAAATTGCACGGGTTGCCTCCATGCGAGCGCTAAGTTTAACATCATCAGCTAGACGTGACTTCTCGAATGTTAAGCTGGATCTGAAAGTGTGACACTTTCTTTTCGTCGCTCAAATGATTCTCCCCAGTAGTGATTGACACACTTGTTTTTAACCTTGAAAGTTTTCTAGGAGTCAGGATCATGTATCTCAACGGCTCAATCTGGTAAAACCTTGGTGATCACAAATGGACCTGACCACCGTGATTTTGGCTTCCATTGGAAGAATTTCACCATTGATTTGTTTAACAATACCTTCTACCCTGGTTCCAGTTGTATGCGCACTAACTTCTCATCATGTCTCTTCTTGGCCTTTTCTTTGTACAATTTGGCATCCTCAAAAGGCTGATTGTGAAATTCCTCCAATTCGTTGAGCTGGTGGAACTTTTTCTCTTATGTTGCTTGTAGTGCAAGAATTGGATTTTTCAGTGCAAAAGACGTTTTATCTTCATGCTCCACAGGCAATTGACATGTTTTAAGTTTGTCAGTAGAACTTTGCATTGCATTAGAGTTCTGAATGGTACTGTGTATCACATCAAGTCTGAAACATTCCTCATTCTTTTCATCTTCTGGGAAATTCATGGCCTTAAAAACATTGAATGTTACTTCTTGGTCATGTACCCTCATGGTTAATTCTCCTTTTTGTACATCAATAATGGTTCGACCTGTAGCCAAGAACGGTCTCCCAAGGATGATTGGCACGTCTGCATCTTCCTCCATATCAATGATAATAAAATATGCTGGGAAAATGAATTTGTCAACCTTGACCAGCACATCTTCAACTACACCTCTTGGAAATACGAGCGTTCCATCAGCAAGTTGTAGAGAGACTGAAGTAGGCATTGTTTCTCCAATCTACAATTTCCTGAAAATAGAAAAATGCATCAAATTAACACTCGCACCTAAATCACACAAAGCCTTACCAAAGTCATGTTCTCCTATGGTGCAAGGAATAGTGAAACTGCCAGGATCTTTCAATTTTGGAGGAAGTTTCCTCTGAATGATAGCGCTGCATTCTTCTGATAATGCTACTGTCTTGTAATCTCCCAATCTCCGTTTTCGTGAAAGAATGTCCTTCATGAATTTGGCATAGCTGGACATTTGTTCCAACGCTTCTGCAAATGGAATGTTGATATGAAGCTTTTTGAACACCTCTAAGAATCGAGCAAACTGCTTGTCCAGTTTATTTTTCTGAAGACACTGAGGAAAAGATGGAGGTGGAGTGATATGTTCTTTTTCCTTTGATTCTTTTTCCTCCATCTGTTGCTTTGTTTCTTTTGGAACTTTCTCAGCTGTTGTTCTGACTCCAACAACTTTGTTGATTTCAGTACCGCTTTTTAACATGATGGCTATTGGACAGTTATGACCCATAGCGTCACTATTTGTACAGATCATGGTGTTGTTGTACAAATTAACTATGTGACAAAGAAAATTGCTCTCTTATCATTTGTGATTAGATCACCAAGATGTATAAATGATAGGAGGTCCTTATGATTAGTTCCTGGATTGAGATGATATGAGACAGTATCAATCCATGAAGGTTTAATCATTAAATATCCCTAGTCAGAGTATTATCGAGATTAGACATCGATAATGCGTAAAAGACTAGTATTACACTTGTGCGGGTTGTGAGGGCATAACGGCATAGTTCTCATATATTTAGGTATAGGATACTCATGCAAGTGTAGTAGGAGGTTGTGTTTTACCGATGGTACGGAAAACAGATTCGCTCTGGATAGACCCCTCGGAATTCCATTGGTAGTATGACTATGTGTCTATGGAAGTCCGAATCAGGGTAGGTGTATTTGGTCTTAACCTGAGACTTGCACCGCTAATACTTGCGACAATCAATATACTTTGGTTTTAGGTCGTCCAGGGCTTTAACAGGTTCTGTGTACGCCTCTGCTGGGTATATTGAGAATCGTAGTGTGTTGGGTGTGATGTCAAGACAGAAGTATCACTCCAGTCATAGTGGAGATGATAGTCACGTAGGATACAGAACTGGTTCTCTTATGTACTGCAGTCATCGGGATAAAATGACTAGGTCATGTTTATCCGATTATAGAGACTAGTTACCAGAGATCTGATATGTGCTTCATACAGGGCAGACACAATTCCAGCCCCAAGCCTAGCACGTGACATCTGATGCTGGATCGAAATACGCAATACTACGTATACTATGCCTGATATAGATCACATATTCCTGTAATGATATTTCTGGAAAATTGGGTAGGCATGGCGCTTTGCTAGAAGCCAACCTTGTCTTGTAAATCGGTACAAACATAGTACTAGGTACTTACGTGTTCGGATAGTCCGACAACCGTATTTACTGCCAACATATTCGGGGATCTCATGGGTCGCTTCCCGAAGATTCACTGATGACGTATGACTCGCACTTTATTAATCTGGATTAATTAGTAGAGAGAGAAAATTAATCTGGGATGAATTACGGAGATATTTTATCTAGGATAAAATATCATTTAAAGAGAGAGAACGATTAATTTGGAATTAATCGATAAAATAATATATTCGATATATTATACGAAATTGGATTTCGACGCGGAATTGAAATTAGATTTTAATTCGGGCGAACGAGTTAATTTAGAATTAATTCGTTAGGGATGTGAATAGTGATTTTGCTAGGCATAATCATTTAATTGCGTCGCAACAGAAAATTTATTAATTTGGAATTAGCGAACCCGAGCCCGGGAGTGTTTGCGAGCGCACTCGGATTTTGCATTCAAGTGCAGCCCGCAAGTCACATCAAGCATCAAATCACTAGTCAATCGATTGATGTGACAACTTGTCACTTGATTGATGTGAATAGTGATGGTTGTTGTTGGAAGAGTGTTTGACACTCAATAGTAGGTAAATGAAAGACATTTACCATTTGTTTTTTAACATTAGGTATTTGACTTTTATTTTTTTTTTGTATTAGATACACAAAAATCCACACCAACCAACACAACACTTCTCTCATTTTCTCTTCTCTCCTCTCACGCCCAAAATGGGCTGTTTTCCTCTTCTGGTTTTGGCCACTGCCGAGAGCAAGGAGAAGCAAACATAGTGATTTTTGTGGAAAAAATCAAGAGTGCTAGAACACAATGGAGTCATCCTAAGGTGATAGGGAAACCCATTTGTGAGCTTTGGAATCAACACAAAGCTTGGAGCTTGATGGAGATCACCATTGCCGAATTTGAGGAGCCCAAATTCTGCTCACTGCCGAGACTTCCAAGGATGGAGAAAAGAATTTTTTTTTCTTCATCGCATCACCTCAACGATCGATGTAAGTATTCCGCAACTTCTTCGTGTATTCACATGTATGTTTCTATCGCTTGAATCGATCCTCGGGACCGTAGATTTTCCCAACAATGGTATCAGAGCGAGTAAAACCATGAAACTAGAATTTAGGGTTAAAATTGGGTAAATTGATTTTGAGCATGATTTGGTTAAATTAATTGATTGAGTATGCTTAAATGATGTTTAATTGAAGTTTGATTGGATCAATTTCATGAAATATTATTTGGAACAATTTTTGCCCAAAATTAAGGCTTGGCCGAGAATGATATGCTCTAATATGTCTTGGTATTTTTTGATTTTTGATTCATTGGATGACTTGAAATCAATTGGGTAATGTTGAATTGGATTTGATTGGATTAAAACCGAAATCGGTGAAAATTACCCTACCATTACCGAGACATGTAAGCATGTAAATGGGTTTGATTTTTGATCAATTGTGTTGGACACTAATTGTTGTTAATGAGCATGATTAATTAGGCTAATTGGTGTTTTGGAAATATTGATTTGGGTAATTAATTATGCTATACACTTTGAGTAATGAAATTGGAATTTTGGAATTTAATTATGTCGGGCTTAAATTGGATTTGGGCTTGTAAAGTTATAAATGGGCTTATTGGGCTTGGTTGTACCAAGATGTGTTTAGGCTAAATTGGTTGGATCCAATTGGGCCCAAAATCGTTTCCATAAAGTCCAATTATGACTTAATGGACCTTAATGTTTTAATTGGGCCTAATGGGCCTAAATTAGTTTCTAGGCATATAAGGGTGATTCCTTTAATGGGCTTTAGTCTTTGGGTTTTATCCAAGTTGACCAAAAGTCCATGCCTTAGAAATTAATTAAAAGCCCATTGGACTTTAATTAAATTGACATTGGATGTTAATCGGGCTTTGAGACCCGTAACGATTAGATTTGGAATCTAAGTCGCAAAGGTTCATTAATAAAGTGTATTATTTAATTTGGAATTAAATAGTAATTAGTATTAAATGCAAATTGAATTGGATTTAATTTTGTAGTTTAATATAATTCAAGAATTCGTACTTTGAGTACTTATTCGCAAAACGAGTTTGACTCACACAAAATCAAATCGTTGTTTGAACATTGGATGGTCATTAATTATCAGATTAATTAATTGGATTAGATTGATTGATAACATGCTTATGTGAATACATGGTTGTGATGCATGAATAATGTATATCGGATGGATATAGATGGGTGGGGTAATTTTGGAAATTGTTGTAATAAATTTAGAATTTATTAATTGGACCTGCGTGTCCAGCCTATTACCTCTTGGACTATGTGTATTTCTCTTCTCACCTATTCCCCTCAATGTAAATGAGGTTTCTTTAGAAGTGTTATGTAACGGGTAGAAGTAATAAATGTGCTAGCGGGAGAGAGGAAAGTGAGAGATTTATTCTAGGAACAATGTGTTAAAGTATCCATCCGCATATCATTATTATTTTATTTACGCGCCTTATTATGTGTTTAGAATGCATGTTTAAGGGTGTATGATGATGAGACCTTAACAAAGATAATAAATTGGTTGCCAATTTGCACACGAAAAATCCTCACAAAATATTAAGCGTTTTTCCTTCCATTGAGTGATTCTTACTCAAGATCCAAGACTGGCATTGGTTTGTTGGCCAAAGTCAAGACCTTTGTCCGTCGAGGATGTGTTTGAATCACGAAGGCTTTGTTCCATATTGGTCTCTTGTCCAAGTTGTGATTTGTTGGCCAAAGTCAAGATCACTTCTTGTCCATCGACATTGATTACGAAGCTTTCCATGGTCAATGGCTTCCGTTTAACTGGGATCACTAAGTTTGTTGTGCCAAAGCCAAGGCTTAGTTGATTCAGAGGAAAAAGGTTAGGCAATATATTGGATATATTGGCATATATAAGATATATGTTTCGGACTTGGACGTCCACCTACTGGATCTAGGAATTGGATGGGATCCAATCGATCTTAGAGATCTATCTAGTTAATTATCATACAATTTGTTGGCCAAAGTCAAGATTGTGTGATATTTAACGGGATCCTAGACCACTAGGAAACAAGGTTTCCCGAGTACTTGACAGAGGGTTAGAGGCTCGCCGAAAAATAATGGGAGGCAAGTATTAAATTTGCAATATTCATTTAGTAACTTGCCATACGCGCTCATTTCAAATATTACGTCAAATAAATTAATATATTAGTTGGACTAATATTTAAATCGTTGTTTTAATAAAACAGTTGGACTGTATTCAAACTATTCGATTATAGTTGATTTTATAATTGGATTATAGTAATCAATATGATTGAATTTAATTAAATTATAGTTGATTATATAGTTAGACTATAGTAATCATTATAATAAATAAGTACCTTAAATCATTGATTAAATAGTTGGACTATTAGAATCAAGATAAATTGAAAGATTAGTGTTTAAAACATAATCCTGGGTGAAAATGTTTTAAACGACTTTATTTTTCAAATTGGGAATAAAATTTCAGGATGGTCCTGTAAACTAATAAGTTACTTTATTTGATAAAATAACTTATTAGGCCTAAGCCTGGAGTTAAGCAAATAGTAGAGCATGATATTTGGAATATTCATGTGATGATAACTTTAGTGCTTAATCCGTTATGCTTGCCAAATAGACTCCTTAATTTCTTAATCAGAACTAAGGATTAGATCCTTAAAGTATGATAATGAAATTGAAGGATCTTCATAGATCTATTCTTAGATCTTAGAAGTACTAAATTACAATAGTAAACTCTTGGAGAGTTAATGGCTATACTCAAGGAGTCAAAGCCAAAGTTTGCAATAAGGCGAGAAGCGCAAGACGTACCTTACTTCGACATTCCGGAAGGCCAAGGCTTGGCCAAAGGCTTCTGGGGTGTGGAAAAGGGCAAAGGTAAAGTCATTATAATCTTCTGGGAAGACAAATGACATATCCCATAATGTCTGCCTAAATTGTGGCAAACGGGATCGCGGAAGCATGACTGCCGTTTGGACAAAGCAGACATGAAGGAATTGTTGCCAAAGTCAAGATTGTGTGATATTTAACGGGATCCTAGACCACTAGGAAACAAGGTTTCCCGAGTACTTGACAGAGGGTTAGAGGCTCGCCGAAAAATAATGGGAGGCAAGTATTAAATTTGCAATATTCATTTAGTAACTTGCCATACGCGCTCATTTCAAATATTACGTCAAATAAATTAATATATTAGTTGGACTAATATTTAAATCGTTGTTTTAATAAAACAGTTGGACTGTATTCAAACTATTTCGATTATAGTTGATTTTATAATTGGATTATAGTAATCAATATGATTGAATTTAATTAAATTATAGTTGATTATATAGTTAGACTATAGTAATCATTATAATAAATAAGTACCTTAAATCATTGATTAAATAGTTGGACTATTAGAATCAAGATAAATTGAAAGATTAGTGTTTAAAACATAATCCTGGGTGAAAATGTTTTAAACGACTTTATTTTTCAAATTGGGAATAAAATTTCAGGATGGTCCTGGAAACTAATAAGTTACTTTATTTGATAAAATAACTTATTAGGCCTAAGCCTGGAGTTAAGCAAATAGTAGAGCATGATATTTGGAATATTCATGTGATGATAACTTTAGTGCTTAATCCGTTATGCTTGCCAAATAGACTCCTTAATTTCTTAATCAGAACTAAGGATTAGATCCTTAAAGTATGATAATGAAATTGAAGGATCTTCATAGATCTATTCTTAGATCTTAGAAGTACTAAATTGCAATAGTAAACTCTTGGAGAGTTAATGGCTATACTCAAGGAGTCAAAGCCAAAGTTTGCAATAAGGCGAGAAGCGCAAGACGCACCTTACTTCGACATTCCGGAAGGCCAAGGCTTGGCCAAAGGCTTCTGGGGTGTGGAAAAGGGCAAAGGTAAAGTCATTATAATCTTCTGGGAAGACAAATGACATATCCCATAATGTCTGCCTAAATTGTGGCAAACGGGATCGCGGAAGCATGACTGCCGTTTGGACAAAGCAGACATGAAGGAATTGAAGAACAGGCAAGACTCTGACTTCAAGTATGTTTGTCATAATTATGTTCACTACTAGTATTAAAATTGGATTTTAAATACTTAGTGTGGTACATAAATATGTATTGGTGTGCAGAATCTGCTATGAGCAGGATACTGACTTCAGTTGAGATTAATCTACAAATTGAAAACGGGACAAAAATCGCTGTTTTAACCGTAGATACCTAAGTTTAGGAACTACCCTTTGGGTATGTACTTAAATTAGGAAACTGTTATAATGTAACTAGTTTGACTAGATACATTATCTATATATCAGGGTTTAACCCGTTGCGGGTATACCTTTATATTCTAGAACACTAAAGTGTTTTATTATATAAAGATGATATTGAGATAAACACATTAGATGTGAATAACAATATTTATATTTTGAATATAAATAAATCTCAAACGTATAACATGACAAACAAATAGCTCAAACTGATTTGATCAGAAGAGACTTAATTGTGGCATTGTTGTCTGGGACACATTAAACAAGACTCATATATCCACACTTTTAAAGAGTGGGTACTAGGACAAATTTGATTCCAATCAAATAAAGTCTACGAATCTAGTTTATTGGGCAAAGTGCCTAAAACACTATTTACTTGGTAAAAGTACAAGTGCCACCGATCTGTTAGCCCTTGTTCATAGTGACGTAGGTGGGCCCATATCTAGCTAGGCTGGAGGTGGATATGAATATTTCGTGACCTTTACGGATGTGGCATCGTGTTACGGTTATATGTTTCCTTTGAAACACAAATCAGAAACTTTTAGAGTTTCGACACGAATTAAACAAACAGATCGGCTAAAGTATTAAAACATCATGATTGGATCGTGATGAAAATACTTGAGCAATAAGTTTCTCAAATACTTGAAAGAGTATAGTATTCTTTCAATGAGGACTCTTCTCGGAACACGTCAGTTTGACGGTGTGTCCGAACGGATAAACCGAATTTTGTTGGACATGATAGGGTTAATCATGAGTCGCTCTAAGCTACCATTTTCTTCAACGGATACGTATTAACAGTGCAGAACTTATTTAGAATAAGGTTCCATAAAAATCTATTTGATAGACTTCAGGAAAGAAACTAGGTTTTCTCATTCCTGAAGATTTGGGATGCTGGGCATATGTTTAGATGATACCAAACTAGAACCCAAATCGGATAAGTGCCAAGTTGTAGGTTATCCTAAGGAAACCAAAGTATAGTACTTATACAACTCACAAGAGAACAATGTAATTGTTGCTCGCCATGTAGTTTTCCTTAGAGGAATACCGATATGCAGTGGTAAGTGGGAGGAAAGTAAAACTTGATGAAAATCGGAGTAATATTATCCAGGCACCGAGTCCTTAATGGAACACAAATAGTTCATCAATGATGAAACTATACCAGTAATCTTCGAGTACACAAGAACCGCGTAGATCAGAGAGAGTCAGAAAACAACCTGGGATATGGGTTTCTGATCTCACCTCATAAAGATGTCAATCTTATTGAGGAAGATGAACTGACTACGTATAAGGAAGTGATACAAGGTATCGACTTCCTATTATGGCAAAGTGCCATGATATCCGAAATGGATTCCATTTATACCAACCAAGTTTGGATACTAGTTGATGTACCAAAAGGCATTGTGCTTATTGGTATTTTATAAGTCTTCAAGGAAGACATACGTGGAAGGCAACATACCAACGTACTAAGCTAGGCTTGTAGCGAAAAGGTATCGTTATCAACATAGTGTCGATTACGACGAAACCTTTTACATGTTACCATGGTAAATCCATTTGGATAATGCTTGCTAATGCTGTATGTTTCATTTATGAAATATGGCAGCTGAACATCAACACCGCTTTCCTTAACGGAAACCTTTTGGAGGATGTTTGCAACATCCTGACGGTTTTTTCGTACCAAAACTAGCAAACAAGGTTTGCAGTTTATTCGATCCATGGATGGATTGAAGCGAGCATAGGGTTCTTGGAACTATCGTTTTGATGTAATCATAATAGTATATGATTTAATTTAAAACGAAAAATGACTCTTGTGTATATAAGGAGGTTAATGGGAGTGCACTGACATAAATGTCCTAAATAATGATAATATATATCATTTCTTGGAAATGATATTCCCAAAATTACAATCGGTGAAAGCTTGGCTTTCATGAAAATTATCCGTAGAATTCTTGGGAGAAACAACCTTTATTCTAGGAATAAAGATCTACTGGGATAGATTTGAAGTTGTTTGCACACTCCGAGAACTCGTACATTATAATAAATGTACGCGACCTGGTGTCTCATACGCTTTGAGTATATGGAGTCACAATCAGGCCAATCCAAGTGATAGTCATTGGATTAATGTTAAGAACATCCTTTAGTATCTTAGAGATCTAAGGATGTTGTCTTAAACTATGGAGAAGGAGAACTTGAAGTGACTGGGTTCACTGCTGCAAGTTTCCAAACCGACATAAACGACTATATGTCGTAACAACGGTACTATAAAGTTTGAATAACGGAACAGTGAGTTGGAAATCTTCCAAGCAAGATATTGTTACCGAATAAACAACTAAAATGGATCATTGTTGCAGCTGAGGCAGCAATAGAAGCCTTCTGGATTGATAATAATCTAATTAGATTAGATATAGTTATGTTAGTAGCTGAGCTAGGCTATAGCGCAGGCTAAAGAATTAATGGTCTCATCAACGATCCAGATATATACTTCGACTATTCATCTGATTCGTTCGGATCATACATCATGGCGATGTGATGATCGAATAAATCGCATCAGATGATAATCATGCAAATCCGCTGACGAAAGTCTTTTCTCAGTAATTTGAGCGAACCGTACATAGTTCTGGTGTAGGACACTCGAGTGACTGGCTATAGGCCAAGTGGGAGATTGTTGGACAGTTATGACCCATAGCGTCACTATTTGTACAGATCATGGTGTTGTTGTACAAATTAACTATGTGACAAAGGAAATTGCTCTCTTATCATTTGTGATTAGATCACCAAGATGTATAATGATAGGAGGTCCTTATGATTAGTTCTTGGATTGAGATGATATGAGACAGTATCAATCCACGAAGGTTTAATCATTAAATATCCCTAGTCAGAGTATTATCGAGATTGGACATCGTTAATGCGTAAAGACTAGTATTACACTTGTGCGCGTTGTGAGGGCATAACGGCATAGTTCTCATATATTTGGGTATATGATACTCATGCAAGTGTAGTAGGAGGTTATGTTTTACCGATGGTACGGAAAACAGCTTCGCTCTGGATAGACCCCTCGGAATTCCATTGGTAGTATTACTATGTGTCTATGGAAGTCCGAATCAGGGTAGGTGTATTTGGTCTTAACTTGAGACTTGCACTGCTAATACTTGCGACAATCAATATACTTTGGTTTTAGGTCTTCCAGGGCTTTAACAGGTTCTGTGTACGCCTCTGCTGGGTATATTGAGAATCGTTGTGTGTTGGGTGTGATGTCAAGATGGAAGTGTTGGAGTTTCTACGGTCCCGAGGATTAAATCAAGCATAAAAACTTAGTGCGAATACAACAAAGAAAGTTTCGGAATACTTACATTGAGCGGTTGAGCAATGCAACGAAGAACAAAAACTTTTTAAGCCCTTTGAACCCTCCTAGAGTGCTCGGCAGTCCACTGTTTTTCTTCCTCAAATTCGGTCCAAGCTCCAAGATTTTTGGGTGGTGATTCCTTGCTCAAAAGTTGGTTTCCCTATCACCTTTGTATATCCTCATTTGGTGTGCTAGCACTTGGTGATTTTTGCCACAAAAATCACTCTCTTGCTCCTCCTACATGTTACGGTTTTGGGCAGTAAAACAGAAGGAAGAACAGCCCCTTGGGCGTGAGGAAGAAGAGAGGAAAGAGAAGAGAGAGAGTTGGTTGTGTATTAGATTAATTGTTTACCAAAATCAATTAAACATATACCATATACAACTTTCAAAAAGTCAACAAGGTACAAGCTTTAAAAGCTTCCAACAACTCCCATCAAGTCACATCACTCAATCAATCAAGTGACAAGTTGTCACATCACTCAAAGTGACTAATGATTTGACGCTTGATGTGACTAGCGATTTGACGCTTGATGTGACTTGCGTGCCGCATTCGAATTCGAAATGCGAATGCACTCGCAAACACTCCCGGGCTTAGGTTCACTAATTCCAAATTAACGAATTTTCCGTTGCGTCGTAATTAAATCTAATTTAATTAAATAATTATGCCTAGCATAATTACTATTCACATCGCTAACGAATTAATTCTAAATTAACTCGTTTGCCCGAATTAAAATCTAATTTTAATTCTGCGTCGAAATCCAATTTCGTTTAATATATCGAATATATTATTTTATTGATTAATTCCAAATTAATCGTTCTCTTTCTTTAAATGATATTTTATCCCAGATAAAATATTACCGTAATTAATCCCAGATTAATTTTCTCTCTCATCCAATTAATCCCAGATTAATAAAGTGCGAGTCATACGTCATCGGTGAATCTTCGGGAAGCCACCCATGAGATCCCCGGATATGTTGGCAGTAAATACGGTTATCGGACTATCCGAACACGTAAGTACCTAGTACTACGTTTGTACCGATTTACAAGACAATGTTGGCTTCTAGCAAAGCGCCATGTCTACCCAATTCTCCAAAAACATGCTTACAGGAATAAGCGATCTATATCAGGCGTAGTATACGTAGTATACGTAGTATTGCGTATTTCGATCCAGTATCGGATGTCACGTGCTAGGCCTGGGGCTGGAATTGTGTCTGCCCCGTACGAAATACATATCGGATCTCTGGTAACTAGTCTTTGTAATCGGATAAACATGACCTAGTCATTGTTGGATAATTATGACCCATAGCGTCACTATTTGTACAGATCACGGTGTTGTTGTACAAATTAATTATGTGACAAAGGAGATTGCACTCTTATCATTTGTGATTAGATCACCTAGATATATAAATGATAGGAGGTCCCTGTGATTTATTCCTGAACGGAGAATAATATGAGACAGTATCAGTCCACGAAGGATAAATCATTAAATATCCCTAGTCAGAGTATTATCGAGATTGGACATCGATAAATACGTAAAAGACTAGTATTACACTTGTGCGCGTTGTGAGGTCACAACGGCATAGTTCTCATATATTTGGGTATAGGATACTCATGCAAGTGTAATAGGAGGTTGTGTTTTACCGAAGGTACGGGAAACAGCTTCGCTCTGGATAGACGCCCTCGGAATTCCATTGGTAGTATGACTATGTGTCTATGGAAGTCCGAAATCAAAGTAGGTGTATTTGGTCTTAACCTGAGACTTTCACCGCTAATACTTGCGACAATCAACATACTTTGGTTGCGGTCGTCCAGGGCTTTAACAGGTTCTGTGTACGCTAATACTGGGTATATTGAGATCGTAGTGTGTTGGTGTGATGTCAAGACGGAAGTGTCACTCCAGTCATATGAAGATGATGGTCACGTAGGATACGGGACTGGTTCTCTTAAATGCTGCAGTTATGGGATAATAACAAGGTCATGTTTATCTGATTATAATAGACTAGTCGCCAGACATCCGACATGTGCTTCGTACGGGGCAGACACAATTCCAGCCCCAAGCCTAGCACGTGATCATTTGATACTGACAGAAATACGTAATACTATGTATACTACGTCTGATATAGATCCTTTATTCCTGTAAGGATGTTTCCGGAGAATTGGGTAGGCATGGCGCTTTGCTAGAGGCCAACCTTGTCTTGTAAATCGGTACAACGTAGTACGAGGTACTTACGTGTTCGGATAGTCCGACGACCAAATTTACTACCAACATATCCAGGGATCTCATGAGTCGCTTCCCAAAGATTCACCGATGACGTATGACTCGCACTCTAAATTAATTGAGATTAATTAGAAGATAGAGAAAATTAATCTGGTATTAATTGCGGAGATATTTTATCTGGGATAAAATATCAATTAAGAGAGATAACGATTAATTTGGAATTAATCGACAAATTAATATATTTGATATATTAAATGAAATTGGATTTCGACGCGGAATTAAAATTAGATTTTAATTCGGGCGAACGAGTTAATTTAGAATTAAATCGTTAGCGATGTGAATAGTGATTTCGCTATGCGTAATCATTTAATTACGGGCAACGGAAAATTCGTTAATTTAGAATTAACGAACCCGAGCCCGATATTATTTACGAACGCATTCGCATTTCGAATTCGAGTGCGACACGCAAGTCAAATCAAGCGTCAAATTGCTAGTCGCATCAAGCGTCAAATCACTTGTCACTTTGAGTGATTTGACTTGACAACTTGTGATTGATGTGATTGAGTGATATGTGTGGTTGTTGGCTTTAATGTTGACTTTTTAAAAGCCAAATTTATGTGAAATGAATTTGAAATTCAAATTGTGTATTTAATACACAAATTTGGAACCAACATCACAACTTCTTCTTTCTCTCATCTCTTTCTTCTCTTCACGCCCAAAAGGGCTAAATTTTCTATTTTCTGGTTGAAACCGTGATCAGTAAAGGGAAGCAAGAGTGGATTTTTGTGGCAAAATCACAATTGCTAGCACACTTACGAGACTTGCGAAGGTGATAGGGAAGTCCACCCATGAGCCGGGAACCATTCGACGAAGCTTGGAGCTTGACGAAGACCACTATTTACGCCAAAACTTGAGCAAAATACAGTGCACTGCCGCAGTTCACAGTGGGTAGAAAGTTCGTCTCTGCGTCGCTTAACCGATCGATGTGAGTATTCCGTAACTTCTCGATTGTTATTCACACAGATTTCATGCTTATTATTGATCTTGGGACCTTAATAGAAACCAACAATGGCATCTAGAGCAAGGTTTGAGCATGAAAAAGTTTATGGCTTAAAATTTGGGTAATTTGTATTTGAGCATGATTTGAATGAATTGGATGTTTGAGTATGCTAAATACATGTTTAATTGAATATTGATTGGATCAATTTCATGAATTTGTGTTTGGAATAATTTTCCCAAATTGGATGGCTTGGCCAAATGGTTGATGAACCATAATGTCTTGGAATTTTGATTTTTTGATTCATTGGATGTGTTGGAAATCATTAGGGAATATTATTTAATGTTGAATTTGATTCAATTGGATTGGATTTGTAATTTGGCATGCATAAAAACCCTAATTGCCGAGAGTTATAGCCCTAAAAGGTCTTGGGGATTTTTTGATTTTTGATCATTGGATGACTTGAATCAATTTGAAATGTGGATTTAATGTTAATTTGGATTTGATTGGATTGAATTCGGATTGATATAAAATTCCCTTGATTGCCGAGACTTTGTGAACATGTTTGGGTTTGATTTTAATCAAAATGTGTTGGACATGTGATGATGAAAATGAGCATGATTATTGTATAAATTGATGTTTTAGAAATGCTAATTTGGGTGATTAATCATGAAACACTTTAGGTTAATTAAATGTGAAATTGGATTTTTTGTATTTAATTAATTGGGCCTTAAAATTGGATTTGGGCTTTAATGTTGTAAATGGGCTTATTGGGCTTTGTTGTACAAAGTTGGGTTTAGGTAAAATTGGTTGGATCCAATTGGGCCCAAAACCGCATCCATAAAGCCCAAATGCGACTTAATGGACCTTTAAAGTTTAATTGGGCCTAATGGGCCAAATTGATTTATGGGCTTATGGGGTAACTCCCGGATTGGACTTTAGTTATCGGTTTGACCCGAGTTGACCAAAAGTCCATGCCTTAAGAAATTAATTAAAAGCCTATTGGACTTTAATTAAATTGACGTTGGACGTTAAATCGGGTTTTGAGACCCGTTACGATTAAATTTGGAATTTAAGTCGTAAAAGTTCATTATTAAAGTGTGTTATTTAATTTGGAATTAAATAGTGAATTAGAATTAAATACATATTAAATTGGATTGAATGATGTAGTTTAATTTAATTCGAGAATTCGTACTTTGAGTACTTATTCGCAAAACGAGTTTGACTCGAGCAAAATCAAATCGTTGTTTGAACATTGGATGATCATTAATTATCAGATTAATTAATTGGATTAGATTGATTGATAACATGCTTGTGTGAATACATGGTTGCGATGCATGAATAATGTATATCAGATGGATATTAGATGGGTGGGACAATTTTAGAAATTGTTGTAATAAATTTGATTTATTAAATTGGACCTGCGTGTCCAGCCTTATACATATATTCTTTGTATTCTCTTCTCACCTATTCCCCTCAATGTAAATGAGGTTTCTTTAGAAGTGTAGTGTAACGGATAGAAGAAATATTTGTGCTGGCGGGAGAGATTTGATCTAGGATCAATTGTGTAAAGTATCCATCCGCATATCATTATTATTTTATTATACGCGCTTTATTATGTGTTTAGAATGCATGTTTAAGGGTGTATGATGATGAGACCTTAACAAAGATAATAAATTGGTTGTCAATTTGCACTCGAAAAACCCTCAAACAATATTAAACATTTTTCCTTCCATTGAGTGATTCTCACTCAAGATCCGAGACTGGCATTGGCTTGTTGGCCAAAGTCAAGGCCTTTGTCCGTCGAGGATGTGTTTGAATCACGAAGGCTTTGTTCCATATTGGTGTCTTGTCCAAGTTGTGGTTTGTTGGCCAAAGTCAATATCATTTCTTGTCCATCGACATTGATTACGAAGCTTTCCATGGTCAATGGGTCGCGCTTAACCGGGATCACTAAGTTTGTTGTGCCAAAGCCAAGGCTTAGTTGATTCAGAGGAAAAATGTTAGGTAATACATTGGATGTATTGGCTTATATAAGATATATGTTTCGGACTTGGATGTCCCCCCTACCGGATCTAGGAATTGGATTGGATCCAATTGATCTTAGAGATCTACCTAGTTAATTATCATACAATTTTTTGGCCAAAGTCAAGATTGTGTGATATTTAACGGGATCCTAGCCCACTAGGAAACGCGGTTTCCCGAGTACTCGACAGAGGGTTAGAGGCTCGCCGAAAAATAGTGGGAGGCAAGAATTGAATTTGCAATATTCCTTTAATTACTTGCCATATGCACTCAAACAAATATCATTCGTCATATAAATTAAATGTTAGTTGGACTAATATTTAAACGTTGTTTTTTAATAAATAGTTGGACTATATTCAAACTATTCATTTATAGTTGATTTTATAATTGGATTATAGTAATCAATATAATTGATTTAATCTATTAAATTATAGTTGATTAAATAGTTGGACTATTGTAATCATTATAATAATTATTACCTTAATCGTTGATAAAATAGTTGGACTATTAGAATCAAGATTAAATTGAAAGATTGACATTTAAAACATAATCCTAGGGAGAATGTATTTAAATGGTTTAATTTTCAAATTGGGAATAATTTCAGGATGGTCTTGGAAATAATAAGTTTTTTATTTGATAAAATAATATATTAAGCCTAAGCCCGGAGTTAAGCAACAGTAGAGCATAATCTTTGGAAGATCATGCAATGATAACTTTAGTGCTTAATCCATTATACTTACCGCAGTAGACTCCTTAATTTTTGAATCAGAACTAAGGATTAGATCCTTAAAGTATGATCATGAAATTGAAGGATCTTCAAAAAATCTATCCTTAGAATCTTAGAAGTATTAAATTGCAATAATTAACTCTTGGAGAGTTAATGACTATTCTCAAGGAGACAAAGTCAAAATTTGCAATAAGGCAAGTAGCGCAAGGCGCACCTTACTTCGATATTCTAGAAGGCCAAGGCTTGGCCAAAGGCTTCTGGAGTGTTGAAACTGACAAAGGCAAAATCATTATGATCTTCTCGGAAGATAAAGGACATATCCCAAAATGTCTGCTAATTGTGGCAAACGGGATCGCGGAAGCGTGACTGCCGTTTGGACAAAGCAGACATGAAGGATTTAAAGACGAGCAAGGTTCTGACTTCAAATATGTTTGTCAAGATTATGTTCACTACTAGTATTAAAATTGGATTTTAGATACTTAGAGTGGTACATAAAATATATGTATTGATGTTCAGAATCTGTTATGAACAGGATACTGACTTCAGATTGAGATTAATCTGCGAATTGGAAACGGGACGAAAGTCGCTGTTTCAACCGTAGATACCTAAATTTAGAAACTACCTTCGGGTGTGTACCTAAATTTGGAAATTGTTATAATGTAACTAGTTTGACTAGAAATATTATCTCTATATCAGTGTTTAATCCGTTGCGGATTGACCTTTATATTCTAGAACACTAAGGTGTTTTATTATATAAGGATGATATTGAGATAAACACATTAGATGTAAATAACAGAATTTATATTTTGAATATAAATAAAATCTCAAATATATTACATGACAAATAAATAGCTCAAACTGATTTAATCAGATGAAACTTTATTGTGGCATTATTGTCTGGGACACAATTAAACAAGACTCGTATATCCGCACTTTTGAAGAGTGGGTACGTGGACTGTTTTGATTCCAATCAAATAAAGTCTACGAATCTAGTTTATAGGGCAAAGTGCCTAAAATACTATTTACTTGGTAAAAGTGTAAATGCCACCAATCTGTTAGCCCCAGTTCATAGTGAAGCAAGTGGGCCCATGTCTAGCTAGGCTAGATATGGATATGAATATTTCGTGAGCTATACGGATGTGGCATCGCGTTAATGGTTATGTGTTTCTTTTGAAGAACACAAATCGGAAACTTTTAAAGTTTCGACACGAAATAGACAAACAGATCGGCTAAAGTATTAAACCGTCACGGTAAGACCGTAATGGAAAATACTTAAGCAATAAGTTTCTAATATACTTGAAAGAGTATAGTATTCTTTCAAAGAGGACCCCTCCCGGAACACGTCATCCTGACGGTGTGTCCGAACAGGATAAACCGAATTTTGTTAGACATAATAAGGTTAATCATGAGTTGCTCTGAGCTACCATTTCCTTCAACGGATAAGCTTCAAATAGTGCAGAACTTATTTTGAATAAGGTTTCATTAAAATCTGTTAGACAGATTTCATATTAGATATGAACGGGAAAGAAATCGGGTTTCACATTCTTGATTATTTGGGTAAGCTAGGCATAAGTTTGGATGATACCAAACTAGAACCCAAATTGGATAAGTGCCAATTGTATGTTATCCTAGGGATACCATAAGTAGTTTACTTATACATCTCACAAGAGAACAATTAGATTGTTGCTCACCATGCGATTTTCCTAAGAGGAATACCGATATGCAGTGGTAAGTAGGAGGATAGTAAAACTTGATGAAAATCGGAGTAATACTATTCAAGGCACCGAGTCCTTATTGGAACATAAATAGTTCATCAAGGATGAAACTATTACCATTAATCTTCGTATACACAAGAACCGCGTATGTCGGAGAGAGTCAGAAAACAACCTGGGGTATGTGTTTCTGATCTCACCTCATAAAGATGTCTATTTTATTGAGGTAAACCAACTGACTATGTATGAGGAAGTGATACAAGGTATCGACTCCCTATTATAACAAAGTGTCATGAATCCGAAATGGATTCCATGTATATCAACAAATTTGGATACTAGTTGATGTACCTCAAGGCATTGTGCCTATTGGTACTATATAAGTCTTCGAGGAAGACATACGTGGATGGAAACATACCAACGTATAAAGCTAGGCTTTTAGCGGAAAGGTATCGTTATCAACATTGTGTTGATTGCGATTCAACCTTTTACCTGTTGCCACGGTAAATCCATTTGGATAATGTTTGCTAATGCTGCAGGTTTCATGTATGAAATATGTTAGCTTTACGGGAAAATCGTTTTCCTGAAAAGAAAACCTTTTGAAGGATGTTTACAACATCTTGACGGTTTTGTCGTACAATAACTAGCAAAAAAGGTTTGTGGGTTATTCGATCCATGTTTGGATTGAAGCAAGCATTAGGTTCTTGGAATTTTCGTTTTGATGTAATCATAATGGACTATGATTTAATTCAAAACGAAGTGATTCTTGTGTATATAAGAGGGTTAGTGGCAGCGCACTGACAGTGGATGTCCTATATAAAATAATGATAATATGTCATTTCTTGGAAATGATACTCCCATAAAAACAATCGGTGAAAGCTTGGCTTTTGAGAAAACTCTCCGTGGAATCGTACATTGAAAAATGTACACGACCTGGTGTCTCATACGCTTTGAGCATATAGATTCACAAACAGGCCAATCCGAGTGATAGTCATTGATTGATGTTAAGAACATCCGTTAGTATCTTAGAGAACTAAGAATGCTGTCTTAATTTGTATAGATCATGGTGTTGTTGTACAAATTAACTATGTGACAAAGGAGATTGCACTCTTATCATTTGTGATTAGATCACCTAGATATATAAATGATAGGAGGTACCTGTGATTTGTTCCTGGATGGAGAATGATATGAGACAGTATCAGTCCACGAAGGATAAATCATTAATATCCCTAGTCAGAGTATTATCGAGATTGGACATCGATAAATACGTAAAAGACTAGTATTACACTTGTGCGCATTGTGAGGGCACAATAGCATAATTCTCATATATTTTGGTATAGGATACTCATGCAAGTGTAATAGGAGGTTGTGTTTTACAGATGGTATGGGAAACAGCTTCGCTCTGGATAGACCCCCTCGAAATTCCATTGGTAGTATGACTATGTGTCTATGGAAGTCCGAAATCAGGGTAGATGTATTTGGTCTTAACCTGAGACTTGCACCGCTAATACTTGCGACAATCAACATACTTTGGTTGCAGTCTCCAGGGCTTTAACATGTTCTGTGTACGCCAATGCTGGGTATATTGAGAATCGTAGTGTGTTGGGTGTGATGTCAAGACGGAAGTGTCACTCCAGTCATATGGAGATGATGGTCACGTAGGATACGGGACTGGTTCTCTTAAATGCTGCAACTATCGGGATAAAATGACAAGGTCATGTTTATGCGATTATAGAGACTAGTCACCAAACATCCGACATGTGCTTCGTACGGGGCATACACAATTCCAGCCCCAGGCCTAGCACGTGATCATTCGATACTGGACAGAAATACGCAATATTATATATACTACGCCTGATATAGATCTTTTATTCCTGTAAGGATGTTTCCAGAGAATTGTGTAGGCATGGCGTTTTGCTAGAGGCCAACCTTGTCTTGTAAATCGGTACAAACGTAGTACGAGGTACTTACGTGTTCGGATAGTCCGACGACCGAATTTACTACCAACATATCCAGGGATCTCATGGATCGCTTCCCAAAGATTCACAGAGGACGTATGACTCGCACTCTAAATTAATCTGGGATTAATTAGAAGAGAGAGAAAATTAATCTGGGATTAATTGCGGAGATATTTTATCTGGGATAAAATATCAATTAAAGAGAGATAACGATTAATTTGGAATTAATCGACAAATTAATATATTTGATATATTAAACGAAATTGGATTTCGACGCGGAATTAAAATTAGATTTTAATTCAGGCGAACGAATTAATTTAGAATTAAATCGTTAGCGACGTGAATAGTGATTTCGCTAGGCGTAATCATTTAATTACGACGCAACGAAAAATTCGTTAATTTAGAATTAACGAACCGAGCCGAGCCCGAGATTATTTACGAGCGCATTCGCATTTCGAATTCGAGTGTGGCACGCAAGTCAAATCAAGCATCAAATCGCTAGTCGCATCAAGCTTCAAATCACTTGTCACTTTGAGTGATTTGACTTGACAACTTGTGATTGATGTGATTGAGTGATATGTGTGGTTGTTGGCTTTAATGGTTTGACTTTTAAAAGCCAAATTCATGTGAAATGAATTTGAAATTCAAATGTGTGTATTTAATACAAAAATTTGGAACCAACATCACAACTTCTTCTTTCTCTCATCTCTTTCTCTTCACGCCCAAATGGGCTAAATTTTCTGTTTTCTGGTTTTTGAAACCGTGAGCAGTAAAGGGAAGCAAGAGTGGATTTTGTGGCAAAATCACAATTGCTAGCACACTTACGAGACTTACGAAGGTGATAGAGAAGTCCACCCATGAGCCGGGAACCATTCGACGAAGCTTGGAGCTTGACGAAGGACCACTATTTACTCCAAAACAGTGAGAAATGCAGTGCACTGCCGCAGTTCACAGTGGGCAGAAATTTCGTCTCCGCGTCGCTTAACTGATCGATGTGAGTATTCCGCAACTTCTCGATTGTTATTCACACAGATTTCATGCTTATTATTGATCTTGGGACCTTAATAGAAACCAACAATGGCATCTAGAGCAAGGTTTGAGCATGAAAAAGTTTAGGGCTTAAAATTTGGGTAATTTGTATTTGAGCATGATTGGAATGCATTGGATGTTTGAGTATGCTTAATACATGTTTAATTGAATATTGATTGGATCAATTTCATGAATTTGTGTTTGGAATAATTTTCCCCAAAATTGGATGGCTTGGCCAAATGGTTGATGAACCATAATGTCTTGGAATTTTGATTTTTTGATTCATTGGATGTGTTGGAAATCATTAGGGAATATTTATTTAATGTTGAATTTGATTCAATTGGATTGGATTTGTAATTTGGCATAATAAACCCTAATTGCCGAGAGTTATAGCCCTAAAAGGTCTTGGTGATTTTTTGATTTTTGATCATTGGATGACTTGAATCAATTGAAATGTGGATTTAATGTTAATTTGGATTTGATTGGATTGAATTCGAATTGATATAAAATTCCCTTTGATTGCCGAGACTTTGTGAAGCATGTTTGAGTTTGATTTTAATCAAAATGTGTTGGACATGTGATGATAAAATGAGCATGATTAATTGTATAAATTGATGTTTTAGAAATGTTAATTTGGGTGATTAATCATGAATACACTTTAGGTTAATTAAATGTGAAATTGGATTTTTTGTATTTAATTGGGCCTTAAAATTAGATTTGGGCTTTAATGTTGTAAATGGGCTTATTGGGCTTTGTTGTACAAAGTTGGGTTTAGGCAAAATTGGTTGGATCCAATTGGGCCCAAAACCGCATCCATAAAGCCCAAATGCGACTTAATAGACCTTTAAAGTTTAATTGGGCCTAATGGGCCAAAATTGATTTATGGGCTTATGGGGTAACTCCCAGATTGGACTTTGGTTATCGGTTTGACCCGAGTTGACCAAAAGTCCACGCCTTAAGAAATTAATTAAAAGCCCATTGGACTTTAATTAAATTGACGTTGGACGTTAAATCGGGTTTTGAGACCCGTTACGATTAAATTTGGAATTTAAGTCGTAAAAGTTCATTATTAAAGTGTGTTATTTAATTTGGAATTAAATAGTGAATTAGAATTAAATACATATTAAATTGGATTTAATGATGTAGTTTAATTTAATTCGAGAATTCGTACTTTGAGTACTTATTCGCAAAACGAGTTTGACTCAAGCAAAATCAAATCGTTGTGAACATTGGATGATCATTAATTATCAGATTAATTAATTGGATTAGATTGATTGATAACATGCTTGTGTGAATACATGGTTGCGATGCATGAATAATGTATATCAGATGGATATTAGATGGGTAGGACAATTTTAGAAATTGTTGTAATAAATTTGATTTATTAAATTGGACCTGCGTGTCCAGCCTTATACCTCCATATTCTTTGTATTCTCTTCTCACCTATTCCCCTCAATGTAAATGAGGTTTCTTTAGAAGTGTAGTGTAACAGATAGAATAAATATATGTGCTAGCGGGAGAGATTTGATCTAGGATCAATTGTGTTAAGTATCCATCCGCATATCATTATTATTTTATTATACGCGCTTTATTATGTGTTTAGAATGCATGTTTAAGGGTGTATGATGATGAGACCTTAACAAAGATAATAAATTGGTTGTCAATTTGCACTCGAAAAACCCTCAAATAATATTAACGTTTTTCCTTCCATTGAGTGATTCTCACTCAAGATCCGAGACTGGCATTGGCTTGTTGGCCAAAGTCAAGGCCTTTGTCCGTCGAGGATGTGTTTGAATCACGAAGGCTTTGTTCCATATTGGTGTCTTGTCCAAGTTGTGGTTTGTTGGCCAAAGTCAAGACCATTTCTTGTCCATCGACATTGATTACGAAGCTTTCCATGGTCAATGGGTCGCGCTTAACCGGGATCACTAAGTTTGTTGTGCCAAAGCCAAGACTTAGTTGATTCAGAGGAAAAAAGTTAGGTAATACATTGGATGTATTGGCATATATAAGATATATGTTTCGAACTTGGATGTCCCCCTACCGGATCTAGGAATTGGATTGGATCCAATTGATCTTAGAGATCTACCTAGTTAATTATCATACAATTTATTGGCCAAAGTCAAGATTGTGTGATATTTAACGGGATCCTAGCCCACTAGGAAACGTGATTTCCCGAGTACTCGATAGAGGGTTAGAGGCTCGCCAAAAAATAGTGGGAGGCAATAATTGAATTTGCAATATTCGTTTAATTACTTGCCATACGCGCTCAAACAAATATCATTCGTCATATAAATTAAATGTTAGTTGGACTATATTCAAACTATTCATTTATAGTTGATTTTATAATTGGATTATAGTAATCAATATAATTGATTTAATCTATTAAATTATAGTTGATTAAATAGTTGGACTATTGTAATCATTATAATAATTAGTACCTTAATCGTTGATTAAATAGTTGGACTATTAGAATCAAGATTAAATTGAAAGATTGACATTTAAAACATAATCCTAGGGAGAATGTATTTAAATTGTTTAATTTTCAAATTGGGAATAATTTCAGGATGGTCCTGGAAAATAATAAGTTATTTTATTTGATAAAATAATATATTAAGCCTAAGCCCGGAGTTAAGCAAACAGTAGAGCATAATCTTTGGAAGATCATGCAATGATAACTTTAGTGCTTAATCCATTATACTTACCGCAATAAACTCCTTAATTTTTGAATCAGAACTAAGGATTAGATCCTTAAAGTATGATAATGAAATTGAAGGATCTTCAAAGAATCTATCCTTAGAATCTTAGAAGTACTAAATTGCAATAATTAACTCTTGGAGAGTTAATGACTATTCTCAATGAGACAGTCAAAATTTGCAATAAGGCAAGTAGCGCAAGGCGCACCTTACTTCGATATTCTAGAAGGCCAAGGCTTGGCCAAAGGCTTCTGGAGTGTTGAAACTGGCAAAGGCAAAATCATTATGATCTTCTGGGAAGATAAAGGACATATCCCAAATTGTCTGCTAATTGTGGCAAAAGGGATCGCGGAAGCGTGACTGCCGTTTGGACAAAGCAGACATGAAGGATTTGAAGACGAGCAAGGCCCTGACTTCAAATATGTTTGTCAAGATTATGTTCACTACTAGTATTAAAATTGGATTTTAGATACTTAGTGTAGTACATAAAATATATGTATTGATGTTCAGAATCTGTTATGAACAGGATACTGACTTCAGATTGAGATTAATCTATGAATTGGAAACGGGACGAAAGTCGCTGTTTCAACCGTAGATACCTAAATTTAGAAACTACCTTCGGGTGTGTACCTAAATTTGGAAATTGTTTTAATGTAACTAGTTTGACTAGAAACATTATCTCTATATCAGTGTTTAATCCGTTGCGGATTGACCTTTATATTCTAGAACACTAAAGTGTTTTATTATATAAGGATGATATTGAGATAAACACATTAGATGTGAATAACAAAATTTATATTTTGAATATAAATAAAATCTCAAATATATTACATGACAAATAAATAGCTCAAACTGATTTGATCAGATGAAACTTTATTGTGGCATTGTTGTCTGGGACACAATTAAACAAGACTCGTATATCCGCACTTTTGAAGAGTGGGTACGTGGACTGTTTTGATTCCAATCAAATAAAGTCTACGAATTAAGTTTATAGGGCAAAGTGCCTAAAACACTATGTACTTGGTAAAAGTGTAAATGTCACCAATCTTTTAGCCCTAGTTCATAGTGAAGCAAGTGGGCCCATGTCTAGCTAGGCTAGATATGGATATGAATATTTCGTGACCTATACGGATGTGGCATCGCGTTAATGGTTATGTGTTTCTTTTGAAGAACACAAATCGGAAACTTTTAAAGTTTCGACACGAAATAGACAAACAGATCGGCTAAAGTATTACACTGTCACGGTAAGACCGTAATGGAAAATACTTAAGCAATAAGTTTCTAATATACTTGAAAGAGTATAGTATTCTTTCAAAGAGGACCCCTCCCGGAACACGTCATCCCGACGGTGTGTCCGAACAGGATAAACCAAATTTTGTTAGACATAATAAAGTTAATCATGAGTCGCTCTGAGCTACCATTTCCTTCAACGGATAAGCTTCAAACAGTGCAGAACTTATTTTGAATAAGGTTCCATTAAAATCTATTAGACAGATTTCTTATTAGATTTGAACGGGAAAGAAATCGGGTTTCACATTCCTGATTATTTGGGTATGCTAGGCATAAGTTTAGATGATACCAAACTAGAACCCAAATTGGATAAGTGCCAATTGTAGGTTATCCTAGAGATACCATAAGTATTGTACTTATACATCTCACAAGAGAACAATTAGATTGTTGCTCACCATGCGGTTTTCCTAAGAGGAATACCGATATGCAGTGGTAAGTGGGAG
Source organism: Zanthoxylum bungeanum (assembly GCA_019454045.1). NCBI lineage: Eukaryota > Viridiplantae > Streptophyta > Magnoliopsida > Sapindales > Rutaceae > Zanthoxylum > Zanthoxylum bungeanum. The sequence goes on from SKCR01040073.1 coordinate 56,910, forward strand.
GATAGTAAAACTTGATGAAAATCGGAGTAATACTGTTCAAGGCACCGAGTCCTTATTGGAACACAAATAGTTCATCAAGGATGAAACTATTACCATTAATCTTCGTATACACAAGAACCGCGTATGTCGGAGAGAGTCAGAAAACAGCCTGGGGTATGTGTTTTTGATCTCACCTCATAAAGATGTCTATCTTATTGAGGTATACCAACTGACTATGTATGAGGAAGTGATACAAGGTATCGATTCCCTATTATGACAAAGTGTCATGAACCGAAATGGATTCCATGTATATCAACAAGTTTGGATACTAGTTGATGTACCACAAGGCATTGTGCCTATTGGTACTATATAAGTCTTCGAGGAAGACATACATGGATGGTAACATACCAACGTATAAAATTAGGCTTTTAGCGGAAAGGTATCGTTATCAACATTTTGTTGATTGCGATTCAACCTTTTACCTATTGCCACGGTAAATCCATTTGGATAATGCTTGCTAATGCTGCATGTTTCATGTATGAAATATGTCAGCTTTACGGGAAAATCGCTTTCCTGAAAAGGAAACCTTTTGGAGGATGTTTACAACATCTTGACAGTTTTGTCGTAGAATAACTAGCAAACAAGGTTTGCGGGTTATTCGATCCTTGTTTGGATTGAAGCAAACATTAGGTTCTTGGAATTGTCGTTTTGATGTAATCATAATGGAGTATGATTTAATTCAAAACGAAGTGATTCTTGAGTATATAAGAGGGTTAGTGGCAGCGCACTGACAGTGGCTGTCCTATAAAAAATAATGATAATATGTTATTTCTTGGAAATGATATTCCCATAAAAACAATCGGAGAAAGCTTGGCTTTCGAGAAAACTCTCCGTGGAATCATACATTAAAAAATGTACGCGACCTGGTGTCTCATACGCTTTGAGCATATGGATTCACAAACAGGCCAATCTGAGTGATAGTCAATGGATTGATGTTAAGAACATCCGTTAGTATCTTAGAGAACTAAGGATGCTATCTTAATCTGTGGAGAATGAGAACTTGAAGTGACTATGATCACTGTTGCAAGTTTCCTAAACCGATAAAACGACTATAAGTCGCAAACGGTACTACAAAGTTTGAATAACGGTACAGTGAGCTGGAAATCTACCAAGTAAAATACTGTTACCGTATAAACAACAAATGCGGGTTAATTGCTGTAGCTGAGGCGGCAATAGAAGCCTTCAGGGTCGATAAACAAATCTAATTAGATTAGATATAGTTCTGCTAGCAGCTGAGCTAGGCGTCAGCACAGGCTAAAGAATAAATGGTCTCATCAACAATCCAGATACATACTTCGATATTCATCTGATTCGTTCGGATCATACATCGTGGCGATGTGATGATCGAATAAATCGCATCAGATGATAATCATGCAAATCCGCTGACGAAAGCATTTCTAAGCAGTTTGAGCCAATCGTACATAGTTCGGGTGTAAGACACTCGAGTAAATGCCTATAGGCCAAGTGGGAGATTGTTGGACAATTATGACCCATAGCGTCACTATTTGTACAGATCATGGTGTTGTTGTACAAATTAACTATGTGACAAAGGAGATTACACTCTTATCATTTGTGATTAGATCACCTAGATATATAAATGATAGGAGGTCCCTGTGATTTGTTCCTGAACGGAGAATGATATGAGACAGTATCAGTCCACGAAGGATAAATCATTAAATATCCCTAGTTAGAGTATTATCGAGATTGGACATCGATAAATACGTAAAAGTCTAGTATTACACTTGTGCGCGTTGTGAGGGCACAACGGCATAGTTCTCATATATTTGGGTATAGGATACTCATGCAAGTGTAATAGGAGGTTGTGTTTTACCGATGGTACGGGAAACAGCTTCGCTCTGGATATACCCCCTCGGAATTCCATTGGTAGTATGACTATGTGTCTATGGAAGTCCGAAATCAAGGTAGGTGTATTTGGTCTTAACCTGAGACTTGCACCACTAATACTTGCGACAATCAACATACTTTGGTTGCGGTCGTCCAGGGCTTTAACAGGTTCTGTGTACGCCAATACTGGGTATATTGAGAATCGTAGTGTGTTGGGTGTTATGTCAAGACGGAAGTGTCACTCCAGTCATATGGAGATGATGGTCACGTAGGATACGGGACTGGTTCTCTTAAATGCTGCAGCTATCGGGATAAAATGACAAGGTCATGTTTATCCGATTATAGAGACTAATCACCAGACATCTGACATGTGCTTCGTACGGGGTAGACACAATTCCAGCCTCATGCCTAGCACGTGATCATTCGATACTGGACAGAAATACGCAATACTATGTATACTACGTCTGATATAGATCCTTTATTCCTGTAAGGATGTTTCCGGAGAATTGGGTAGGCATGGCGTTTTGCTAGAGGCCAATCTTGTCTTGTAAATCGATACAAATGTAGTACGAGGTACTTACGTGTTTGGATAGTCCGACGACCGAATTTACTGCCAACATATCCGGGGATCTCATGGGTCGCTTCCCAAAGATTCACCGATGACGTATGACTCGCACTCTAAATTAATCTAGGATTAATTAGAAGAGAGAGAAAATTAATCTGGGATTAATTGCGGAGATATTTTATCTGGGATAAAATATCAATTAAAGAGAGATAACGATTAATTTGGAATTAATCGACAAATTAATATATTTGATATATTAAACGAAATTGGATTTCGACGCGGAATTAAAATGAGATTTTAATTCGGGCGAACGAATTAATTTAGAATTAAATCGTTAGCGATGTGAATAGTGATTTCGCTAGGCGTAATCATTTAATTGTGACGCAACGGAAAATTCGTTAATTTAGAATTAACGAACCCGAGCCCGAGATTATTTACGAGCGCATTCGCATTTTGAATTCGAGTGCGGCACGCAAGTCAAATCAAGCGTCAAATCGCTAGTCGCATCAAGCGTCAAATCACTTGTCATTTTGAATGATGTGACTTGACAGTAAAGGGAAGCAAGAGTAGATTTTGAGGAAAAATCACAAGTGCTAGCACACTCACGAGACTTGCGAATGTGATAGGGAAGTCCACCCATGAGCTGGGAACCATTCGACGAAGCTTGGAGCTTGAGGAATGACCACTATTTACGCCAAAACAGTGAGCAAAATGCAGTGCACTGCTGACCGGCGTAAACACACACGTATAACGCAAGCGCACGTATCGTTCAAGTAGTATAAAAATATCGATCCCACGAAGACTTAATTCCTACTGTTGTTATTAATTATTGAATCTATTTAT